>UZAN01042927.1:0-13593 GCA_900618425.1 Echinostoma caproni
AAGCGGTTTTGTCCACCTGTTCTGTATCGCCTCGTCTCTGTGCAGTTGCCCATTTGATAACAAAGTTGTAAAGTCTACTCGGGCTATTCCCAACGTTTCATCATGACGAAAGTTAACAGAAATGATGAAATTGGTTACCTACATCTGTCATCGTCAACCCCTGATCAGCCAAAAGTGTATGCGAGCAGAGTGATCTAAATTGATTTAAATAGTCCCGAATCATTTTCACGGAACGGAGTAACGAAGAGAGTATCACGCTGTTTATGGATCAAGGAATATTTCGATCGTCGTCCTAGGGTCTTCTGGACTATATTGATCGATCCATCTGTCCAGACAACCTGATCACTGCCAGGTTAGCTTCGAGATGGTCTACTTTTCGCATCTTTCAGTGGAAACTCTGACTGATTGATTGCATCAGCCGGTCTCTACCACTACATGTAGTGTCTTATTTCTGAAACGTTCTCCAGATATCCGAAGTGGTTTTTTTTTTGTTATCGTCCAGTTTGAGTTTTAGAAGAGGATGGTGAACCCAAAAATAGTTGCTTAAACCAGACAGTGTGCAGTACGCTATTGCCCTATTTGACCTGTGCTTTAAGTACTCCATAAACTAAACGGGATCTTATACATGCTCTATCGATTTTTTCTCTAAGGAGCGACGGGGTGGTTCAAAACTGCGATATGCGTTCCCGGCACTAATGTGACCAGATTTGCGTTCTTTCTTTGCCCTATTTATTTGCATGGCGTCTCGGTTCGTTGGCGATTGTGTTTATGAATCCATTTGTTCATGTTGATCTGCTTATGATTGCGCAGCGAAAATAGGTCCTTTGAAATTCAGTTTGTGATTACTTCAAACTGTCCTTTGCAGAATGAAGTGTTTTGTCAAAACAGTGAATCGGATTTGGTATCTTGAATTACCGCGTTCAGCATCGATCCCGTTGTCACATCTCTGTATGCGATGCGTATGCAATTTTCTCTCTCTCTATTGAAGCGCTGGTTTTGTCAATTCGCTTTATTTTTTCTGTAATTTTTCCGGTTCAAATCAGGTCAAGAAGGCACCTTATTCATCTCTGGTGAACGGTCAAAGGTTCAGTGGGAAAGGAATAGATTCATGGTACTACATCAACACGATGACACAGTACCGCATGAAGTCGAACAAAATGATGTTACCACGTGAAGGGTCTTTTGCAGTTCGTCGAGAGAAATAAATTTCTTTCTTTGAAATAGTATACGTGGAAAATTGTCTAACTGGTAAAAAGCTATGTTACGAGTGCACAAAGTCCCTAATTATTGTATGGATGCAGAGGTAATTGTGGCGCGAGCGAATGAATGCCCCACGTAGGCGACGTGATGTGGCTAACAGAATTGACTCACCTACATTCACAGTCGGCAGGATAGAATGTATACACTGAAATGTGTGTTGTACATTATTAGACCATTTTTGGTGAACGAAAGTAAAAAGTCCAAGATATTTTATATACTGTAAACTTTCGACTGCTGAGTTGCACGACACATTTAGAGGGATTTTTGGTGAAAGCTGTACATCGTCATGTCATTCGGTGCCAGATGTGGGCTGCAGCATCAATCACGGGATTGACTTTTTTGTTGTACACACCGTAGTGAATAGAACGACAAAGGGGAGTGAATTCTCCATAGACCTATTGTTCTCCCATAATGACCGGCAACCCAAATCCGATAACTTATAGTGGTGAAGCACAAGGACAGATGTGATCTGCACTTGAAAGCTGATTGGATAAGTGGTATATTTTTCAGTGGGAACAGAAAAATGGGAATAAGTTTAAGCGCTACCATATTCCTCGATTTAGATCATTGATGGAAGACCTTACGCCATAAAGGCATGACATCTGGGGTCTATCGATGATGTGACCACGACCTATGAAACGCATTGGATACGTTGTAGTAGCAATGGCAGGTAAATATTTTCGATCTGTTCAACCTAAAGTCCTTTTAATTTCGTTTAGTTCGAAAGTGGAGAAAACAACTGGTTTGCATTAAATTTGATGGTTCTATCGGTTAGCATACCCGCCAGTTTAAGCTAGCAACTTATTTTAGTTCAACTCCAAATGGTTCAATTTCTTATGACCACACTGGTCATCGCTGTTTTTCTCTGTTCTTATCAGGTCGTGAAAAGCGGCTGACTGCCCAACGGAAAGCTCGTGATACTCTGGATTCCATAGCACCCGATGGGACCCTGACAGGAAGCGAACTAACCGATGCTGAACTATCGGATTTGCCAGCAAATGTGACGGCCAAACTACATCAGATTGACAGTGAAATAGAAACGCTGAAGCGGTTAGGCGAAAGTTCCGGGATCACAGTGGTACGTGAGTATTTTGGTTTTATCCTAGTTCAGTTTTCGTAAGCCCGGTTGACAAAATAGTATAGTCGCTTAATACGTAAAATGGAACACTAAATGTGCGACAATACTAAGAGAATATGCATACCAATGCATGTAAATATTCTAGTCTGGACACCTACGATCTCTTCACCATTTACATAACTTTTCATGTGTAGTTGGATTGAATGCCCGGTAACAGACTCTGAGTCTGTCTGTCATCCATCTCCTGTGTACGGTTTCCTATGGCTTGATCCGATATAGATATCTTATCTCGTATACGATCACCTTAGTTGACTTAGGCTGGCTGGATTGGATAATTTTTTATCCAACTGTCGATCCCTTTCACACCTGATTGCTGAGGTCTCCCTCAGTCCCTCGTTTTAAATGTCAGTTGTGCGTCTCAGATGTGACATTCTGATATTAGTATTTTGGCGTTTTGACCGAGAAAGGCGCCTTCAACAGTTGGTAAATACTGACTTTCAAAACCGGTACTATTCCATAAACCGATTGCAAAACTTCGAAGTCCAGAAAGTAGTTTATTGTTGCATACTAGTCCTATTCAAGCTCTACATGCCTCCGTGTCTGAATTATAGCAAACTACGGCACGTGCCATAATTTGTTGCATAACCACCTCAGTTCCCCAAACTGTTTTCGATGCTACTACCTAACGCAAATTTATACGTTCTGTTTCGTTCATGCGGTTACATTGGAGATCTATTGACCGATTGATTGATCGATTCTCTCTGTCAAGGCACTGCGCCGTTCAAATAATTATCATGATTGTTCATATCCTCATTAGTTCATGATTATCCCAATGGTTTTACCGAACACTTTTTCGTGTTCAGATTTAATCATATCTAATATTTTTTATTGTGGTTTTAAGACGAAAATTTCTTTGATGTTGTTGAGCTGCCGATCTCAGGCTGTGAAATAGGTTTTGCACACTTTTTCCCACCCCGTCTCCTTTATTCGTCCACATTGGCACCTGGGCGTTTAATCACTTTCCACACATGTAGTTTACCCACGCACTCTCTGTTCCATTTTCGTCCTGCTCTCGGTTTTTCACTCCAATCCCGTTTGTTTATTCTCTAACTACCCGAACCGGATAGTGAATCGACAGAAAAACCAAGAGCATCTGATGACAGTGCTTCTCGGTCATGGACGGAAATATTCTGTGCGTTCCATTCCACTGCACTCAGTTTCATTTTTCAGTTTTTACAACCATTAACCATGCACTTTCGTGCGCTGGTTTTGGTTGCTATGTTTTGGTGCCCCATTTGGATCAAACAGCACAATGAAGATTGGAATGTTGAAAGCGATTTCAAGCGGAGCATGGAGAATTCATATTGAATAGTGATAGATGGATAATGAATGGATGCACGAGCGCCACTGTTTACGACACCCGGCCATATCACTGAGTGTCTCTAACCATCAGCGACCATCATCTGGAGGTCCTCAGCCAGAGAGCCTAACGGGGTCTATGTGACCTGGTCTCCTGGTTAGTGTTTTCATAGCCTCATGACAGGTTGTCGTTTGATCACCCTTGAACTTTTTCCAACCGCTATCTGCCTCGGCAAACGTCGCTCGCCCAGTCAAACTAATTGGTGACATGCGTGAAACATGCCTCAACCAGCGTCATCTATGGTGGTCGATCACTTGCTCCAGTGGACGACCGCGACTACCTAAAACTCTACGCCTAACCTCAGCATTGCTCGTCCGGTTACCCCACCAGACTCGTGCAATGTGTCGTAGGCAGCGGTGTTCGAACAACGACAATCTGCGTTTATCCTGTTCCCTTAGTGGTCAGGTCTCTGCACCGTAGAGCAGTACTGGCCGAATAGCTGTGGCATATACTCGACCCTTCACAGACAGCTGGATGTCGCGACGGCTCCACAAATGTCTCAAGTATACGCGCCTACACTTCATCTGTGATGCATCCACCAGGTGAGATATAGCTGCCCAGATAGCAACATTTGTCTACTTCCCCAGTTAGGATGAGACTGGGTGCTGGACTAACATTACTCACATTGTTCATTCAAACCACTGTTATTTAACTCTCTCCATAGTGTGTTTTAAACCGGGATAGGCATATTCTTGTTTCAAGGATGACGAGATTACACAGTGATTTTTTCGCACACATCGCATTGCACGAGTCTGGTGGGGCATCCGGACGAGCAATGCTGAGGTAAGGCGTAGAGTTTTAGGTAGTCGCAGTCGTGCATTGGTGGATACGCTTGGATATGTGCTACTCATGTCACCAGATAGGTTGCCACAGCAAGCGATGTTTGCCGAGGCAGGTAGCGGCTGGAAAAAGATCAAGGTCAGTCAAACTAAGACCTATCATGAGGATACGAAAACCCTAACCCGGAGACTGGGTGACATAGGTCCCGTTACGCTCCCTGGTTGGGGACCCTGAGATCATGGTCACCGAGGGTTGGAGACACTGAGCGATATGGCTGGGTATCGCAAACAATGGCGCTCATGCACCCACTCATTGTTCTTGTAATATCAGCCTATGTAAGTTCGCTATCTTCTGTTTGTATTGGCTCTCAACATTCCAATCTTCATTCTGCTGTTTTATCCAAATTGGTAACCAAAACCGACGCACGAAAATGCATGGTAATGGTTGTAAGAACTGAACTGAAATGAACACATCCGAATATCCTTCGCTTTAGTTTTCCTCCCGTTACCTTAGAGACGGTGACGTGTCCCGAAAGGAAAAGGAGTCAGCTGTGTACGGTTCACGAAGCCAACATTGTATAGTTGCGTCTCGTTGCGAGCGCGGTTAGAGCGAGTTGTGCCTGAATTCTCCTCTTGAAGTGGTGTTATCAATTTTTCTGTGGGGGCAGTCAGCTAACATGCTAATTGGTGGATACCAATATGCCTTCGCAAGTTGGATGGGTAATTGGAATGTGAAAAAATCAGTGCAATCGGTGTGGTCTCGTGGCTCGGCTNGGCTGGTAGAGCGTGTGCCTACAAATCGTATGCGGCGTCCATGCGTGGGTTCGAATCCCACCGAGGCTACTGAACTTTTAACAATCACCATACAAAACTTTAAATCTGCGAAAAAACCATTTGCACAATTTTTCTATCAATAGTTTAGTGATCATAGCATAGCTTGTCGATCGTAAATATTTGAGCAAATAAACGTCTGATCCATTTTTCGACTGCCAGTAAGAAATATGTCTCATATAACCCTATCGCAATAGATTCGGACACACTTCTCCGCAAATTCATTCGCAAACCTGCCCAGTCACATGTATATGAAAGAAAATTTTTTTAGGGTCAAACAGAATGAGCAATGGTTCATGTATTGGGCGCTGCGCTGCCATTTTCCATAGCTTTGTGTCATCGTGTAGCACAACACATCTGCATGTGTTATCCCTTGCAGAGAGCAAGGCATATCTGGCCTAAGGTTAATTTGAAAGACGACCTGGAAACAGCCGGAACAGTCTTACTTGAAAATGACCATCCTGAGAACGTTTTAGATAGCAATTGAATTGAATAAAGTTAGCCAATGAAGAGGATTGATTCAAATGAAGTATACAACGATCACGTCACATAGTTACGTAATCTCATATCCTTACACACCTATGAGGAGTGTTTTGATGCTTTACAGGCGACGTCTACCTTCTTGTTTAATCAGACTTCATCTTATTTTGTATGAGTGTGATTGGACAGGCTTGGGAATGAATGCATCGAAAACATGTTCTCTTACTTCCTGTTCCGATTCAATCAATGGGCGTATTCCGTGATCATTCAAGGGTACCATCAGCGATGAGCATCGGTGACAGCAAACAATCATTCCCGGTTTTGGAGGGGGGGTATGCGTACGAGAGAGTTCACGAACATTAGTTACAGACTGTCATAATTACTAGTGCTACTGAATGCCTTTTAAATAACCCGTTCATATACGTTATAAATACACTCAAAGTCGGCCAATAATTGAGCTAATCTTGTTCCAACAGCACACTTCACATCAATATATCATGGTATTTTTTAGATGCGCTCTCGGAGATGTTTATTGCCGAACATCCGTGTCATCTGTCGGTCCCATCGGAACTAGTACATGATTAATAGCCCCCCACCCCGGGAGATCTGTCAACTGAAGAGCCCTTCCCCCCACTCCTCGTTGTCTGATTGCTGTCCCGTTCTACAGATTATCTAAAGCGCTGACATGTCGAATGCGGTTCTATCGCTGTTCGACTGGTAGTGAGCGCCGCAGGTGCGTTGAACACGTCAAATCTGTTTAACGCGTTCATGACTGCTTTTCATTGTCTAGTCTTCAAACGCTACATGTTAATGGCTAATGATTCTATGGTTTTCAGTTGCGTTTCCGTTAGTATAGTTATGAGTCTAGTTGTCAAATGGGTATACTGGTTCGTGTGCCGACTATGCGCTCATTCAACCAGTTACGGAAACTGGCAAATGCACTGTTACAGAGGGATACGAAAAAAAACATGATTAATTAACGGTTATATCATTTTTCGTAAACAGAATCCGCTCTTATCAGATGAGATATTTCATCTCGATAAAATTTCCCCGGATCTGCGTGTGAGGCACTAACATAACCAGAAAGATAGTCAAAATTGAATATAGATCTTTCCAAAATCGTCGATGATTTACCGAACAAAATTATTTATTTAGAGTGTATTTGTAGTGAACACTATTAAAAATCATGCTGTGTGTTCGCTTGCAGAAGCGGACGTGCACAATTCTATCCCAGCTTTACTGTTGATGTTCATGAACAGATACCCGAAACACTGAGTTCTCCACTCCTATTGCATCCGCTTGGAAAATCTGGGTGACCTCACGCGTTTGCTGGATTGTTCGCAGTTTGATTGGTCTTTTGGATTTACGGAATATTTTTTTCTTGTCCACTCCAATCGGATCGAGGCGGGACATCAATTTTAACCGAACAATAAGGTTCTCCGTCTTTGCACAAACTGATTTATGTTTCATCCTTTCGCTATCGTTTGGATGTGTCGTGAATAAAGTTGTTTTTTGTCTGTCTAGCTCGCATCTGATGTTTTCATCCTATTTCACGTTTCAATGAATTAAACATAACGCAAACACTTTTGATAACGAAATGGTCAACATGCATGGATCGAATGCAAACATTTGCACCGATCACTCGACGGTATCGCGCGTTTATATTTTGCATCGGGTTTTGTTCTTTCAGATAAACTCTTTGATTCTTAATGACGAAATCGCATTTCCTTTGTTTTATTTATCTTAACACAACAGTCAGGCGTGAATGATTCGAAGACTTCACTCATTTACGTTTCCACTTTTTCGTATGCGAAACCTCTGCCAACCAGCTTGGCTTTATATGTTCTTTCTAATCACAAACCCATAGAATGTTGTTTGTTTTTTTGTCGATCTGCTTGACTCGTTTTCCGTTTCTTCCTCAGTACTGTCTGGTCACAGAGCGAAAAGTTCCATCTTTCTGAAATCTTATTTTTTATACTGTTCCGGTTTTGTAATTTATCATGAATAATGTGACAGAAACGTGATTCAGTGTTCCCCTAGTGATAGTAATACGTTTGTTGCAATAGTTCTATGAGCTCAGAGACTGTTTTGTGCTTACCTTTCGAAATCTCGTGACCCTTACCACCCATTCCATGTTCCGATAGATTTCACCACTGTGATGAATTAATACCCTTCTGGTCTCTCTGAATCCTCATCCGCTCTTAACGTGAACCCTAACCCTGTCAGAGTCTGCAGTATAAACATTTGATCTCTGTCGACGAACGACATTTGCACACGTATCGACATAATTGTGAATCTGTGAATGGAGCCTGCTCGTCATGTTGTGTTTTTACTGTAAATTGTCGTTTTAGTGTATGCCGAAGAATGTTATTTCTTATCGTAGTAGTCAAATGCCAATGAAAGTATTTGGATAAGCTACTTGAGAAAGACACTAATTTTTTTGCACACTGTTAGTGATAAAACCTTTCGCTTGTTCACACCCATCCTACCATACCCGGTTTTAGTAAAAACAAGTTCCGGTTATTGACTGCGCAGTATTTCTCATAGTGGGGAGGTCGTCCGGCTGAAATTCATTATTCCGATCAAATATCAAACGCGATCGTCTAAACCGAACACACACACAGTCCTGGAACTCGATTTGCACCATGCTTCTGGTTAGGTTATCTTGAGTTACTTTCTTTCCAACTCAAATGGTGTGCTATTCTACAGTACACACACACGCGCGCGTCTGGTTCGCTTACCGGGTGTTACGTTTCCCAACTAGTCGGGACTCTTTTATCTTTCTCCACGCGACCGCTCTCACTCGGTCTCTATGTCTAATAGTCGATTATAAATGTATGAGTCTGTCGGCTGAGAACTGCTTTAATATCGCATCGATAATAAGCCGCCCAGAGCTCAACTACAAACCGAGTTATGGTTCGCGTGTGAGTCCGCGGTAAAGCGATGATGATGATCAGTATGTGTGTCATCGCTTCCGAACAAGCAGTTGTGCTAATGATGATGATGATGATAATAATAATTGTTGCTCGAGCTTGACAAAACAAGTAGTTTGTGTGTGTGTGCAGATTATTCGGTACTATTCTGCTCATGCTCATCAGGCTATCTCGTTTGGTTTCAGCAAGCCGTTAACCATTTAACAAATATAATGCTTCCAACTCGGTCCGTAGTGGATATTAGGAATGCCAGTATGTCGCGAAGTATTTCTATCCGGAAACACGCTTCTATTTGCGTCCAGTTGGTAGACTTGTTCACACGTGTGTGTGTGGCTAGCTCTTTTCATTTCAATAATTTCTCAAACATCGTGGAAAGATTGCCAGTGAGTCATTGTGCGTAGATGCTCTCTACTTTCGTTGAGGTTCATAGAGCGAATTGGAAAAGAAATTAGGCTAATTCGTTCAAGAGAATGTTACGAATCCGATTTGTGTGCCTAACACTTTCACTGACAAGTCAGTATGGTATCAGTCTTTGCACCCATATAGACTATAAACCAAATACAGGTGTTGACCAAACTCGTGCAACATCACCCTCATTTCGGAAATCCATTTCAGCTTGCAATATCATAGTTATATATAGATGGCTATGAGTAAACTGCTCTTATTCACGACTTTATCTCCAACATCCTTGTTCTTAGTTCTCTTCTATCACCGTTTGAATTAGCTTGACCTTGAGTGTTGCGATAAAATTTGTGGTAGTTCAAAAGTTACTGCTCTGATTTGCAAAATATTTTAGGCAAAGCAACATGGGAGTTCGTTCTTTTTAATAGATGATTCTATTTTATAGATGTTTCTATTTCGTTGAGCAGACGTATTCTAAATTTTTAATCTCTTTTCATTCAGTGCACGGTAAATAAGCAGATCATTGAAAATATTCTAGCTTAAATAAATTGAAAAATTATTTGGCTACAAATTACTCACGCATTATCTACAATACTGAAAGAACTGGAAACAGTCCAAGAAACACAGAAATTGATTTTCGAACGTTGACCTTGAGGTGTGCGGCTCGTTGAATAAACGTCCTGTCTTGTGGAAGCGCTTCGATGTGAACATAAGTCCAATTTATTGCATGCTCAACAAAATTTCTCCATCAAGACAAACTACGAGGGAGAAAACCGGCCATACCAAAGTAAGATGACGGTTGTATTTGATCGCAGCAGAAACAAAACCAATCTCGAGGATAGTTCGGGCTGATTAGTCATCTTTTCCTCACGCTTTCGTTTGGAAAATGATGGCTCAATTTAAATTGCGGCTGGGGCCACGTGATATAAAGCCGTTATTGAACGCCCAATAAAGCATAGTGCGTATTGATTTTACCAAGAAATTCAAATCGCGTCGCCTGTCCATTTGGCAGTGGGTTTATCTCACTGATGGCCAACGAGTAATTCAGCATATTGTAAAAGCTGATCTACTGAACTAGTTTTCTAATAAAATTCTTTTTACCTGTCAAAAGAATGAAATATCTACACCGCCTATCGAGTTGGAAGGGAAGTGATTATTGAGCGCATTGTTATTTGTCTCCTGCATACGCCAATATGGACATAGCAAAATTTCTTGCATTGATAAGGGAGGTTTTTGATAACTGTCACTCCAAAAATGCATTTGCGGAAGTTATAGTTTTCACATATGAAAGTTGGTATATCAGCTCGCTTGAGCTTGATGGTAGAAAATGGTTTAACCTAAGTAAATATTATTTTTCACAAAAGTGCAGTTTCTAGAGGGGTCACGTTCAATGCCAAATTTGTTCTATTAACGCGCAGCAGCTGGTGTTTTAATTTAATCGAAAACTACTAACTCTATCAGGAACAGGGATAATTTAGCTACCTTACCATTGATCACCAGTGGTAAGGGTGTGCTGTGTATTAGAGGAAACTTGCAAATTCTGTTTGGCAGTCAAATTGGTGAATGCCATGCTGAAGCGACTGCCTCCAGTGCTCAAAAATGAAGAATAGTAAGTGGAACATGGACAAGATGAGAGTACAATGCCTGTATAAAGTCTATGAGTCATTTTAATAAATAAATAACAATTACTTTTTCTACTCTGACTTCGTTATCTTACAAATGATGCACCAGCAGCCGTCATCAAAATCGCGGAATTGAACATTTTAATGGCATGTGGCTAATAAGAGCAGTGATATAAGTGGGCATTGTATCAGATATGTTGCGTCTGATGTGGAGCAATATCACAATGAATCCCGTGAATGGGGCTGGAAAAACGAAGCATTGAGAGGAACAAATGTGATGAAAATCAGGATGTTGCACGAGTTTGGTCAGTACCTGTACAAGAATATCAAGTGAATCAATGCCTTTAAGTTCAGTTGTATAATCTACTTTATTTCTGCGGTAATGATACTTGTGCATTCGGTAGATGAAAAACAGTTGGGCACACTACCCTCTCCGCCGGCAGATACCAATACTGCTATGGTAAGGGAAGTGCGTTTTACGATTTGCCAGTGCTGATTAGATCGGACTGAAAGTTTCGTTTCCCCAAGCGATTCACTCTCCGTCCTCCCTGTCAGGAAGCCACCGAGACGGGAGGGAGCTTTGCGATCGCAATCTGTCACAGTCGGTTTTGTGATTATTTTTCCAAGATGAGGTCAGTTAGACTACCTCGACCGTAGTGAAGACCACGTATGCGTAGAAAAGCCCTGGCACCGCCCAGCCGTCTGTCTCAGCCCAAAACGAAGTGAATTAAAATCATGGAACACGAAAATCCCTTTGACCTTTTTGTGTTGATGATATCAGCGACAGGTTAGTCTCGGTAACGATTCACGTTACATTGGCTGATCTGTGTGTGTGTGTGTGTGTTGGTCAAAGTTGATGTGATTTCGTACAGGCCTGTTTGCTACGCTCTGTGTCAGTATTTCTTCGCGAAAACTGTTTTCTACACTGTCCATGGGACTATTTTACGATTTCTACTATTCGCTATAGTTCGTTTGTCAGTGACGTTTTTCAGCTCGAAAGTACAAACACTCCCGCCATCTTTTTCTCTGCCTGGTTGTGAGCGATATTAACTCGAAGTTCAAGGTCTTTTTGCTGCCCCTAACTTGATCCGATCTATCTTGTGCGACGTGTGCTCCCCCGGCTGTTCGTTCGCGGCTGCCGTTCTCGCGCCGCGGAATTTCCGTATCCTTGTTCGCTTGCATTTGCACCCATATGCTTATCTGTAAAAGTTCATTTGGGGCTTTATGCGAAATCTCGGTCGATAAGTAACTCCATAGAATGCACTTCCATTCGTACTAACCCAGTTGCACATATGCAGTTATATTTATCAGCTCTGATTTCTTTTTCTCGGCAGCAAAAAAAACGGACTCTCACTCATAAATATCTACCGTGATTCACTAGTTTATCTGTCTCACTCCCCTTTTTGTCAATCTATTTCTCTTTATCGGCTTATCAAATCAGGCGCTAATCCAAGAGTTGCAAGCAAGTAAATTGATCCACGCTCGCGGTCCGGACCTGGATCCCGTTTCGGCTTCACGTTCGCCTAGTGCCAATACCGAACCGGGCTACAAAACACGATATGAACGTCACGTGTTTGCTTGTAAGTTTGTGACCCTTTAAAGGACCCTTCACTGTTTCCCCTTTGTGGACTATCTTCCGGGTTGTTTAGCCTTTCAGGAATGCACTGCTCACTATGTAGAGATGCATTTTGCAGTTTGCGATCTAACAGGTAAACTGCGATGATCTCTTTTGGCTTGGTTACATTCTATGAACATATCTGGGAATTAGGTCACAAGCTGTGATCCATCCGGTGATTGATTGCAGAGTTTTGACTGAGCCAAGTAGACTTCTCCTGTTGACACACTCGTCGAATCCATCCATGGCATGATACCGTAAATAGCCGCTTATTACCAACTGGGGTTTTTGACTCATGTGATCAGGTGAAACGGTGCTTGTGAGAGACAGAGTATTGACAAATCGCGTCCCGTGATTACTCATAGAAGTCACACAATACAAACCAGGTTTACCCTGATCTAATTGGCAATTAGTGTCATTTGTCATCACAACACTCGATTTTCTCAGAGGAAAGAGGTAAGGTTCTGATACACGCTTGTCCAGACACGTTCGCACGTGCTTCCAGGCGTCCATGCTTTTAACCTCATACATGTGCATACACACCCACATGTACATCTTCCTATGCAGCCGATATATAAGCAGGCTTGGAGGGATGTAGTGCTTTTGTGCATTCGTATACCCGTTCTTCCAAGTGGCCTGCACAGTAATTGGCATCGATCCATACATGCGCATACACACTGCATAATCGCCTATGTTTTTTTCGTTGTCCTTGAAACCGTGCGCTCATCTGTCCTCGAGCACATGCTCGTACCAATTTATGGCTATTTACCAGTGATAATGATGCACAGTGAAGCAGTTCTTCTCGCTCTCTCCTTCTCGATTAATGGGGGTCTTTAATCTGCTCCAACTTTGATTCGACGTTACTTCCGTGTTTCCGTCTATCTGTCAGTCCTAATCCGATTGTGTCTGTGTCCATAATGGTGTTGGTGGTTCTTTTGTTCATTTGCTGCCTTCATTTGTGTGTGTGCGTAGACCGGAACTAGGAGGAGGATGATCGTTCTCGCAATGTGGCGGATTTCAATAGTTTACTGACAATGTTTACCGTTGTGAAACTGACACCTAGACCCTTGTTGTCCGCGATGCTTTACTCGCGGTCTCATCATCTTTTTTCAAGTGAACTTTCCGAGAGCATCAAACAGTTGCATTTTATCCTAGCTTCTATTTGGTCTATAG
>UZAN01042928.1:0-22394 GCA_900618425.1 Echinostoma caproni
CTTGTATCTTTCCTTCTATTGATGAGATGTGTAAATTTTTGACTGAAATGCAAACATTCTATTCTCGCAAGAGTCTATACAAATACAAATATAAAACCGCATTTAAAAAAAAACCACGTCTTAGGTCACACACGATGAATCAACAACACGTCAATAACAGATCGTACGCTGGTCACCACAATAATATATATATATATATATATATATATATATATATATCGGCCTGTAGACAAGCATGGTGCCAACGCTACAACAATAATAACAATAACAATAACAGGGGGCAGGTGGGTTGGAATACAAAGCAAAGAGTAGAAAAGGTGGAACAATTAAAATATAAAATGGTAGATAATTAGAGTTTATTTGATGCGCATCCGTGGCAACATCGTGAAGGGTAATTTAATTTTTTTCTGATACAGCGAGCTTTAATATTGAATCTTAAAAAGGTGGTTTTTTCTACCAACGCAAAATGTTCAATTCATTTTTCTTGGTTTACTGATTATAACCTTATGAATTTCGATCTACATTTTATTCCCTAAAATATCTGATGAGCGAACCTTCGGGAATCTGATAAAATATATTTCCCCTTTTACAACTTTCGTCTGACAAATTTTATTTTTGTTTTATATGTTTAGGTTGCATGAAAGGATTTGGCCGAATTTGAGAGGTGTTTCGGAAGAACTGGTCAGTGTTTTGCATTCACGAATAAAAAGTAAATCAGCAGACGGTTCCTCTACCTCTCTATACGATGTGAATTTCGAAGAAGAGAAACGGACCACGGGAAAAAGGAAAAAAAATATAACATATGAACTGGTTTCCGCTCCGCGACTGTACATATTTGTGGCTAAACCCAATGAACCGGGCTACGTGCTGACTACGTCACACGGACGGTTTAGCAAAGGACGTACCCAATTGATTAAAGATAAATTAGTCATCAAACGAACTCGAGTAGAAGACACTGGAATGTACTATTGTTACTATGAAGGTCGCAAAATTCGTGAATGGGCTGTGACCGTAGTCAGCGGTCACGACGAACCATTTCGAAATGTGCCACAACCTATCGAATTTGAGCAAACGGTATTGGAGAAGTTACGTGATCAGAATGATGGGGATAATCGAACATTGGTCGATGAACTGCTTTCCGGAACACCAAGTCTTATTAATTCAGTTCGTCCATTAAACTCCAAGAAATTGCTTAAAAACAATCTGGAAATCCGGTCCGAATGGAGCAGTTGGACTGAGTGTGTCCCGTGTACCCCGCTTGACCAATTGCCTCGATCCCCCGAGCCCGGAGGTGACGGATTCCAAATGCGTGTCGGGACCTGTCGTGTTAGTTTGCTTGATCCATTCCATCGAGTCAAGCCGCATGAACTATCTTTACAGATCGATGAGCTGCTCCGAGTACATGCACGTCGCGGCCTGCCTTGTCGATCCCATCTGATTCGGGATGCGATGCGGCTATATGGACCAAAAGCGCTTATAATTCGGCCGAACGAAATCATGCTACGTGAATGCATTCGAACTTGTCCAATGGTTAAAAAGTGGGTATACTATTTGTATTTTCTTTCAATGACTAGAGGCTTTAGCGGGTAAAAACCATTGTAGTGTGGTCCGAAAAGAAGTTTTTTTTTATTTATTACTCAGTTTCAGTTTGAACAACTATACAACAATATTAGCCAATACTAATCAAGCCGTCTGTATGCGAGCAGACTTTTCATCTGTGCTACGTCCACCGGTTGAGATGTAGCTGCTTCAATAACCAATCTTATCCACTTCCTCCACTACTTTCCCAGTCAGGGTAAGGCTGGGGGCTGAACTAACCCAGGCTTGTAGTTACATTTTACGCTTAGTTACATTTACACTTTGAAGGTGCAAACGCATACCGAATATGGCTACGCTGCAACTCAAACTATCCAGTTGGGCCTCAGACATATATCACACAAACGTTCCATGATTTACACGTGGGTTGAGTACTGCCAGGTTGCCCACAAACGTATGGTTACATGAATATATATCTATATCTATATCTATATTTTCGTCACAATAAACTTGTTTGCAACAGCCAGTGATTTTTGGATAGACAGCTCTCTCAGAGTCAGTCCATTGAAGAATCCACACTATGACTCCATGTTTTGTAAATGGATTAGATGCTACTTACCGCAACAAAAGTGACTTAAGCTTCTTTNTACATGATTGGCCAGACAAAATTGCCCTGGAAGCACACGACCGGTTTCGCGGTTCTTGTCGCTCTTCAGACATGCGTATCCGATACTTTTTGTCAGTTCATTTATATTCATTCATACCGCGGAAATATATTTTCGTCACAATAACCTGGGTAGAAGTATATGTATGAACTGACAAAAATCACCGGATACGCATATCTGATGAGTGGCAAAAACCGCGAAACCTGTCGTGTGCTTCCAGGGAAATTTTGTCCACTCATTGACATATTACCCGTTATGAAAGATACATATATCTAATGTTGAAAATCAGTTCTAGTAGCTCGGGTGAACTGAATTGCAGTTCACTTGTTCATTGAGCTTGGCTAAGTGTTAGTAAACGTTTCACCTCCAGCTGAGGTGGCATCATCAGGGCTTGTAAACTGGCAGTGTTCTGCTTGTACCCGTTCGTTTACATATGTGTTCTCCATNATATATATATATATATATATATATATATATATATATATATATATATATATATATGGAAGTCACTTGGTCGGGGGCTCACTGACTGGTTCACGCAATTTTAGATTTTGATGACGAAAATCCACACAGAATTCAAGTTCATGTTTTTTGAGGCATAATCATTTCTTTTGCTCGTGTCAT
Source organism: Echinostoma caproni (assembly GCA_900618425.1). Classification (NCBI taxonomy): domain Eukaryota; kingdom Metazoa; phylum Platyhelminthes; class Trematoda; order Plagiorchiida; family Echinostomatidae; genus Echinostoma; species Echinostoma caproni. The sequence continues at coordinate 2,826 of UZAN01042928.1, forward strand.
TTTGTAGTCGGATATTTACGAAAATTTGTCATTACTGGACAGGTAACATATAATCAAGGTAAAAAGTCGCAGATGTGGAGTAGTTGACCTGTTTTCAAGTCATCAAACGCTATACATTTCTGGCAGAACAGTCAGACTGGCCCGACACTTGCTGATCCGTGCGATCTCGTTCAGAATACTTCTTTCATTTAATCAAATAAAGAAGAATGGGGAATTTTACGCTTTTGTGACAATGTAAATTCTATAAGTTTGCAGGCTAACATTTTTATCCTTGCGTGCACCCATCTCTTACTAGCATTCAATGCCAAAAATTGGCCATCCAGTTCTTAGTTTGAAGTTTTCCCTTATTTAAATTGAGATTTTCTTTATTCTTTTATCTAGAACGAAAACAAAATTTTACAAGCTTCCAAAAAGGGTACAACTTCGAGTAAACGAAGGTGAGAATTTGGTTATTTCTTGTCCCGTCCGTGGAGCTATCCTTGGACCAATCAGTTGGTTCTATGCTCCTTTGGACATGGATGAACTGGTCAATCTCACCACGACCGCTTTCATGTCTGACACTATCAAACTTTACGGTTCGCCTCCAATATTTCTCACCACTGTCCTATCTCCGGTCCATGTGGTTAGCCTTTTTGACAGTACCCGTGGCCGCTATCGTGTCGATACCGCGTACAATCTGATTGTGGCTGAGGCAATTGCCAAACCGTCTGAGGATGAGATTCGTCTAAATCACCTGATTTGCATACACGGAGATGCCCGGACAACCAATGACAGCGAATTGTCCGAATGGGCTGGTATTGTGGATGTGGAAGTAGTCCCACGTGCCTACTCGGTGGTCATGATGAGTAAACTGTCCCAAGTGGTCCTCTTGTTGATTCCGTTCGCTTTGGCCGTTGGTACGTTTGTGGTGATCGCGATCACAATGCAGACTGAACGTAAACCGAATATGCGTGCCGCGGCAGACGGATTCACCAGCAAACCTCCGCCGTGATTTCCTAAAACCAAGGTTACACGGACACACTAGTCGACCGCGAACTTTCGATCCAACGAATCGATCGATTTAAACTTCAGTTCGGGAATTGAGACAATCGAAAAACAATCGGTTTTCGATTGAAAATTCTGATCACTTTTTCTTTATACTCTGTTTTGACAGTGGATGTGCGCGTATGTGTTGTCGATGGAGAAGAGACCCGGTTGTCCAAAATGTAGCGTAATATAAGTTGATTGAATCTGTTTCTTTCATTCTCCAAAATCACTCAGTTTAAGTTTTTTTATCACATTCCGAAGTGAAGGCTGAATAACACCCATTGGAGAGAGGTCACTCCCTTGTTCCGTTTTTGTTGTCGTTGTTGTTGTTGCTGTTAAAAGAATTGTCTACACAAGGTTTATGAGCCAGGTAGCGCTGAGTTTGTTACGTTTGGATTTCGAACTGTGTATTCTCGGACCCGTAGCCCGATAGCAAAGTAGAACAACTGTACTCAGGGTAGGATAGATTTATTATAACTCGTTCACAATCAATCGTGCCAAGCTTATGTTGAACAAGACAGCAATATAACTAACAGCTAATCAGAATCGGGCCCATGTTGTGAGGTTGATCGATCTGAGTAGATATCAACCGATAACGTCTGTGGAGCGGGAAAATTAACGATGCGCACGTTGGCAGAACGCACGCACTTGAGCCGCAGGCACGTATACAACAGAGTTAATGAAATACAAAGAATGTGGGAGTAAACTTTTGTGTTAGCGGCTGCTTTTGCTGAGTCACCATGGACAAAAGTGCTATCGGTATTCAGAGGGGAGTGTTTGGATTAACCCGCCCATTTTTTTTCACAGATATTAGGCACTGTTGATGATCTTGGATGTGCGCTTCACTCCTTGGGCGATAGATGCATTCACCTTGTGGGGAATTAATGAGCTCCCAAGGAGTGAAACGCACATCCAAGATCATCAACAGTGCCTGATGCCTGTGAAAAAAAAACCGAATGGGCTTATCCAAGCATTCTCCGGCTAAATTGATTGAGCTATTCGCACGGGGTGATAACCGTTGACCGTGTAGCTCAGGGCTAAGGGCTTGAATTCCCGACCCGATGGTTTGCAGTTCGAGCTCTGACACACGAGGGACAAAAAAAAGTACATGCACTACTGACGAGTCTCAAAATAAGACGAAACAGCTGTCCAGTGAGTACTGATTGTCGATTATCACAAATTGTGCCATCGCATTTAAATGCTACTCTCTGTCTATTTTCGACACATGCTCTAACTCACACGTGAACACCTCGCGCACATTTCGCACTCGATCCAAAATACCAAGCCACCGCAGATTAGATAATTCACATCAGTCATTCCGGTTTGACCTCAGAGAGAGAGAGAAACAGAGCGGTCAAATCTTGTGCTCTAAAATCAAATTCAAATTTTTATTATTGGAAAAAACAACTTACAAAAACTTCACTTATCAAATCCCATAGGATGTTTACACTTCGGGGTTCGAAACACGATTCACGAGATCACAGTTAGTTCATGTACGTAAAAGAGCAGTATAATGTATGAGCACAGGAGAATTTATTATGTAGTTGGGCGTTGAAACATAATGTTTGCCAGGGGTATCATCAAGCTGACACTTGAAAGATACTAATGTTGGCGCACAGACCACACGAGGTGGTAGAGAGTTCCATGTGCTACACACTCGGACTACAGAAGAATGGCGTCTACAGTCAGGACGGCTTTTTGGAGTGCCAACTTCAGTGGATGCCCTCTGAGATAAAAATTGATTGATAGAACCAAAAGAGATCTACATGGGTGGTTGGGCTGTTGAAAAATCCGATACAGTAAGATCGCATCACCTCTGAGTTGACGATATTGAGACGAGTATAGCTCCAATAGCTGTAATCTTTTGCCGTAGGTCTTGAAATGTAAACCTTTCACCATCTTGATAGCCATTGTCAGCGGATCTTCGAGTGTCTTCCATTCTTGCCGAAGCGAGGGGTTCCAGGCCTGAATTGAGTACTCGGTGTATGGACGGATCTGTGGCTAACGGACGTGAAAAAAGCCGCCTCAAACGATCCAAAAACACCTGTTAAGCAGTACAACCTATTTTAAACACCATGGAACAGTTTGTGGAGCAATTCAAGTCTATGCGAATGACTACTCCCACCCAGATCCTTCTTGAATGAAGCTTGAGGCAGAGGTTCATGTCCGAGAGTGTAGGAAAAACGATCATTGTAACTTAGTGTTAAGACTTCACATTTGGTAACGTTGAATTTCATAACATTGGAGACAGACCATCTGTGGGCTTCGTCAAGGGTGTGCTGTAGATCAAATGAATCTTCTAGTTTTGTTTGGCATCCTCTGCAAACAGCAAAGCTTGTGGTCCTATGAAAGTCTGAAAGATCATTTATATGGGCAAGGAAAAGATATGGGTCTAATAATGGGGATCCCTGTGGGGATTGGAGTTATCCTGACCACACTTCATCACATGTGGACCAATGAATGATTTTATTTTCGTATTTAACTCACAGTTACTTGTGAGTAGTGTGTGGGATGATCGATATCGATTGATTTGACTGACTATCCTTCGGACTTCACCTTCACGCACAATCCTCAGTTCATCGATTCAACCATACAGTCGGAGGCACTAGATCCGAGTTTCTCCCTTATTAGAGCTCATCAGTATTGCATATCCACCGTCCTGTCCGGGATCAGAACTCCGGACCTATCGCATGGAAGGCGTGTGCGTTACCACTGCGCCAACCAGCTCACGCCCTGGCTGAACCACATTGCCAATTCATGTTTGTCCAGGTGTTGTCTTCAATGATAGTCAGTCAGTTCATTTGCCCGACGGCAACGAAGGGAGACATAGGTACAACCTACTAACTCCAATCAAAAGCCCCCACCAAGTCAGGACTTCCGAAACGAATGCATTCGTCAACAGGCTCACTCTGGCANNNCTGGCAAGCCTATCGAGTGTGTCTGACATCAAAATTATGACTGAAATATATTTAATGATTTTTAATTTAGTATAAAAATGAGGCACAAATTCTCAGCGTTATCCTTGGAGATTCTTTTTTAAAAAAGTGCATGAAATTATAATGTATATAAAATGACGGAAAATCGGCTCTTTCCTTTTAACAATACCGCTTGTTATATTACATAATATAAGTAGCCACAATTCACACAATTCAATACATTTAAACTTTTTTCAAACAAAAGAAAAACATCATATAAGTGTTGTCAATTGGAAGGAATAAATAATCACCGTCATTAACGCGTGCAACAATCATGAATCTTTGAATCTGTTTATCGTAAAGTTTAAACGTGCATTCGGAAACATTTCAAATTAGCAATAAAATAACATCCATTACTCTTTTAGAAGTGTGTTTTCGATGACAAGTGATCACAGAGTTTGATTAATTCATTGCCAACAAAGAATTTAGGGAAACTTTAGCGTCAGATATTCGGTTTCAGAAGTCGGCAGACTCGAAATATTCTTGAATTGCATTCATCGCCTCGCGAGCGGACGCATGTTTGTTCTTACTCTCCGTTTCCATCGCTACACCGATCAAGTACACTGGAATGCACAAGTTGGAATCAGACGGAAATAATGAAATGTAACATTGAAACATGAAATGTCAAGTTTAGCTTTTTGAAGTAAAGTTCAGAATTTATGTATGCCATTCATCAGGACGAGTAAGTTTGTAGCTCATAGCCGACAAAAATCTTTTCATCATATCATTCATTGTAGTATGGAAAAATCATATTTAAAAGGGGAAAATTGATACAACATCCGATCTTAACTGATTTCGTGTTTTAGCTCGTCACTCACTCGAATGGTCTATCTGAGTAGTCTTGCGAGATTCAGTTTAACAGATAGGGGCAAAGCCGCTGACTGTGTGTGTAATGGTTTACACTCATTACTCATTGGGAAAATGAGCGTACATTTTGCAAATGTGTTTTCCAAAGTATCCTCCTCTTCGAGAAAAAATACGGCAACTCGTGAATTTTCTTAGTATTTCTACTTCTGGGTGGTACTTGTGGATGGTTTGAATGCTTGTGCAACCATGTTCGGTGTGCGTTTTGCATCTTCGAAGTGTAAGATGATCTTACAAGATTGGATTGGTCCAGCACCCAGTCTCTATCTCTAACTGGGGAAGTAATAAACCAGAAGGACAAGTTTTATTATTTGGGCAGCTATATCTCATCCGGTGGATGTATCACAGATGAAGCGTTAGCTTGCATGCAGAAGACACAATCGGTATTTGCCAACTTGAGGCATCTGTGGCACCGCTGCGACAGCCGGTTATCTGTGATGGGTCGACTATATGCTGCAGCAGTTAGGTCAGTACAGCTCTACGCTGCAGAGAATTGAGCATTACCGGAATGAGATAAAAATAAATTGTCGGTGTTTGAACATCGCTGACTACGCAGCGTTGCACGAATCTGGTGGGTTAGCCGAGCGAGTAATGCTGAGATTAGTAGTAGAGTTTTAGGTAATCACGGCCGTCCAGTGGAACAAGTGATCGATCTCCACGGACTACACTCGTTGGGAAAAATGTGTTACGCATGTCACCAAATGGGTTACCCCGCGCGTCATTTTTGCCTAAGCAATTAGTAGGTGTAAAATACCAAGATTGATCAAACTAAGACCTGGTATATGGGTGTGAAAATCCCAACCAGGACAATGGATCACATAGATACCGCTAGGCTCCCTAGATATTGACCCCGAGATCATGGTCGCCGGTTATTAGAGACAATCAGTGACATATCTGAATACCGGAACCAGTGGCGTGTGTGCATCTATTCATTATTATCTATCTTCTATTATTCATTATTATTGCAACATCCGTTTCTATGAATTCGCTATCTGTCGCTACTATTTTTTCTCAACATGCCAATCTTCATTCTGCTCTTTTATCCAGATGAGCGGCAAAAAAGCAGCAACAAAATCGGTGCACAAAAGTGTGTATGGTTAGCAGTTGTAAAAACTGAAACTGAAACTTAGCAGTGAAAGCTATAACTGTTTTAAAATGTTTTAAAAAAGAATAAAATATTCTATTCTTCTATGTTCAATCTGTAACTGCCTAATAAATATTGCTCATGATTCGGTTGTTTTGGTAGTAAGCGTGCCTTGAAAAGCATATTAGTAGTCCCTATGGAAACACTTATAGAAAATGGGTGTTCTCCAGTTTTACAGGTTATCGCTTTCCTTTAACGACGATGCCGTTTGTACGAGGATAACTTTCCTGAGATTCTAGTGCTAAGTTATATCCACGATGTTTCCACACTTCCGATAGTTCTCATTTCAATTTATTTGTTGTGATGATACTTATCTTCAATCTACAGTTATCTACAGTTATTCCTTCAACTATCTTTGTATTTTCTTTTAGTATTTTGTTTAGTAGTAGTAGTAGTAGTAGTAGTAGTAGTAGTAGTAGTAGTAGTATGAGAATTTTCGTCAAATTTCTATCTAATAAGCCATGAAGTGAAAAATCAGGCTGCACTCTCTAACTATTTCGATCTGGTTTGGTGTCATCGGTGCAGTGCTAACTCGAGTCGGAGTTGTAGCGGGCACCACACAGGTAAAATGCAAGCACAATATACGCATTAACTAACTAACTGAACTGACAGTTCATTACGGACCATTCGAAGCTGGAAAACAAACTACTTAAACTACTTAAACATTTAAATTTTGTGTTTCAATTGTGAAACGTTAAGTGCCCGGGGTGGAGTTGAAACCCACCAAGGCCATGGAACTCTTCACAATTCAAAACTACAACCTAAATCTGTCAAACAACCTAACTGAACAATTAACATTTAATTTGCTTGATTGGCTTATTTTCTGTTGCTCTTTAAATGAAACAAGAATTCCTCTATCTAGAGATAAATAGATAGTATTTACACCAACTTAACACTAAACAGTTCACTGTCTGATATGCCGTCAGCATTTTACGCGTCGATTTCAGGCAATTTCAAGCACAAAAATCAATATAGAATAAGCCGCATCCACGGGACTATTTTATCGAGATAAAAGGAAAACTCATTGGTTTCCAGTGACCATCATCTTTCTATGCTTCCACTGTTGTAACATCAGGTTGAAATCATAAGGCTTCCAGATGTATTCCTGTTCCCTAATAGAAACAGAGTGTCAGTAGTTTCATCGTACCTGAATTGAGAGTGAAAACGTGCACACATTTAGTACCAAGTTTTGGGCTCCATATGGTGTATATTGAATTGAACTAATTTCGATAAAGAGTTTCCAGATGAACCGAAGCAAAAAACGAATCTCAGACTGAAATCTTCTGATTCCTTACTGTGCATGATGATTTCGAAGCCTCTACCATAAGAGGCATCGAAATAAAACGAGACAATTACGTCTGAACAGACTCAGGTGGCAAATGCGTTTTCAGTGTAATCCGAAAATATACACTTGTGCTACTTATAAGTAGTCATATTATAAATCAAACCTTTCGGTCGACGTTATATTTGTTCTCTACACGAAAAATTCACCACAATTGAATCGTCGGTAATTACGCAGTTTGAATTGATTAGAGAAATATGTCCATTATATGATAAAAATCATTGACGCATGCCATCCGTATCTGTTATGGAATACAACGTAAACTCACATGCATTGGTTTGTCGAAGAAACAAACTTTTCTTTCCACATTTCGCCTCCAAATATTCTTTCTCTGCCTCCACCACTAAGAATCGATCACCTAAAAAGGTGACATTTGTTTTTCCAGCTGTCGCAGCGCCAGCCAGCAGAAGTAAAGGTTTCACAGTATATGCATTAAGCCGAGAAATCTCCTGAAAATTTAGAAAAAAAAAAACGATGAAATCAACGTTTATGAACAAGGTATTCATTGAAAAATCGATCTACGATTCCTGATCATCAAACAGCAACTCATTGAGAAATTTTTGGATATTACCACATTTCCAAATTACGAAGTATTTGAATGAAAAGACAAAAGATGTTCACTTGCTGATTTGAATTGACTGTTGCTTCATTCCTAACTGCTATTTTTATTACGGTTTTTTTTTTACCAAAAGGAACAGGATAAAAATAGTTTGTCAGTGGTCGAACACAACTGTCAACGCCACATTACACAAGTATGGTAGGGTGTAGAGCTTTAGGTAAACGGAATAATCCACTGGGGCAAGTCTCCGATCTTCAGAGATTACGCAGAGTGGGATATGTGTTCGGCATGTCACTGGATAAGTTGCCCATGCGTGCAATTTTGCTAATGTAGATAGTGGATGGGAAAGGGCCAAGGGCGATCAAACGAGCACCTGGCATGAGGGTATGACTACCTTAACAAGGAGACTCGATCACATAGGTCTCGTTAGGCTCCCTGTCTGGGGACCTCGAGATCATGGTCATCGATGGTTGGAGACAATGAACGATTCGGCTGGGTGTCGCAAACAGTGGCGCTCCTGCATCTACTCATTATTCTTGCAATCCCTGTCTATGTGAATTTTCTATCCTCCGTTGAGTTTGTTCTTAACGTTCTTAGCTTAATTCTGCTCTTTTGTCCAAATAGGTGACCAAAAGATCCGAACCACCACGCTGCGCTGTTTGGAGAGCCAGTCACTAGTTAAAACACAAATACTCCAAAAGCGGAAAACGCACACAATTTTCTCGGTTGCGCTGCTCTTAGCATGATGACTATCTATCTACAATTGTTTGAGAAGCTTCCAGATTGGTCCTGCCTGCTCTAGCGAAGGGAATTTCGCATTTCTTGTGTCTTGCATATCCAAACGTCATAGCTGAGTGACGCTGTAGATGATTCTGTAGTCCAATTTCTTTTGCTTCATACACGATAGACAATGATATAGGAAGAAATTGAGAGGCGGTGTGATTAGCTACATCAACTCCAAGTGATGTGGTAAGTCCACGGTACTTTTCAAGTATTCAAAGAATGTTAGCAATTGTTTGACCATCGTCTGCCATTTCAATTTTTTATCGTCTTCCTTCTGGTGCTGTTACCAATTTATACATTGTACTCCGGTGTAGGTTATTATAACTCGAGACATTTTGTGATCGTTTTCTACCGGTTATTGCTCCGTCTTGTGCAGACAGTTTGCACCTAAGAGTTGGATGCTTTATTCACACACCCCCGTGCCGGTTATTCTGCCAACAATTCAGTGATCTTAATACTGAATCTACTAGAAGGTCCTCAAAAGTTTCTCCTCCTAAAGCACTAGTGATCATAATCCAATCCTTGTCAGACCTTAGATTTAACCACGCTTAGGATATTTTCCTTTTACTCAACCTTAACATATCCTGCTTCGTCAGCGAGACCTTATTCCGGACAATATTGATCTAAAAGAGTCCCTCAAAGTGGTTACTGACTGTTTCTCTTCAGACAACTTGGTTGTCTAATATAAATAACATTTATAACAGAAATTTTAAACCATGCTTTTTTGAAATGTGCTCCACTGTGATAACTGTGTTCCCTCCAGTGCTCAGAAATGAAGATCAGCAAATGGAACATGGTCGAGATGAAAGCCTATGAGTCATTTTAATAAATAAATTACGATTACGTTTTCTACTGTGACCTTGTTATCTTACAACTGATGCATTAGCAAAAATCGTTAAAATCGCGAAATTGTTCATTTCAATGGCATGTGGCTAATAGAAGCAGTGACATAAGTCGATATTGTATCAGATATGTTGTGTCTGATGTGAGGCAATAGCATATTCAATCCCGTGAATGAGGCTGAAAAAAAACGAAGCATTGAGAAGAACAAATGTGATGAAAATCAGGATGCTGCACGAGTTTGGTCAATACCTGTAGTAGAATATCAACACCTTTTCTTAAATTTCGTTGTCTTGAAAAGGAACGTGTATTTAACTTTGGCAGGAAAGCCAAAATGCAACGACTGTATTTTCTGATCAAGAGTGAAATAAGACGATTGGGCGCCCTTTAGGCAAGCCAGTTTTGGGAACAGCAACTTTAAATCAATGTTTCGTGGAAGCAGAAGAAAATGATTTCAAAATTCTTCCTTGGCAATTGAACAGCTGAATGCTACATTTATTGCATTCTTCGTCTGACACACGCCCCGGTTGTATTGACATCTAGTGAAATGTATAGACTAATGCGTTCTTCCAAAGTATAAACCACACCTAGTTCAGACAACTTAAGTCCTATACTTCTTAAACACGGTGCTGTGCTACTGTTTCACATTTTTACACACACAGATAATGTTCCACTGGAGCCCCGAACTATTTCGGATTGCTGGCGCCCAGTGAGAATTACTATCATCCACAAAGGAACATGAAACGCCACAAAAGCGATGCGTTTCAGACCAATTGCTCTTACTTCTACCGGTTGGAAATTGATGGAGCGATCAGTTCTGCATCGTCTTCCATTATTCCTTACCACACCCGATGATACTTATCAGTTTGCATGCAAACATAACCGCTCTACATTAGATGTTGTTTCTTCTCGGGTTCATTTCATCTGTAAGTCGCTTTTGACTCGGGGCCCCGTTCTCCTTTACTTAACAAGCTCCAATCGTTTGGTTGTCCCAGTTCTCTTCTTGAATGACTTGCAGATTACTTTTCACAAAGATATCAGTATGTTAAATTGGGACGAAGACAGTCAACTACATCACTCAATTGCTCGGGTGCATTTCGAGGTGCATTCTTATCAGTGACTTATCTATTACTCCCCTGTTACAATGATACCCCCATTTCTGTTTCCGTATCTAACCAATGAGAGCTGATTGAATATAACACCAACTTATCCCACCTCGTTTCATATTCAACTTCATTCGGTCTTATTCTTAATCCCGAAAAATACCTTGAATGTAGTTTTACTCTAAACCGTTTCCCATCTCCCTCGAACAATGTACCGATTCATGGAATACCGATGTGTAGGGTCAATCATGTGAAGTACTAAAGTATCACACTAGAAAGTAACATTCGCTAGTGCTTACATACCCTAGTGGGGACTTCATTGCTAAACCGTCTTTCTGGCGATAGATTTCCTCATTAAACTTGAACTGCATATAGTGAATGCAGAAAAATATCAATAGTTTTGGGTTATCTGTCGGTAGACCTGCATTGATCCCAATACATTTAGTTGTATGGGCTGCCCAAAGTACATGAAAGTGGAGTTCCCCTCTCGGGTCAATCCTGGACGTGTGCAACTCTCCTTGCCAAATGGTTGGCTTGTCTTCTGAAACTGGTGAGGAGAAAGTTAGCCCATCATAGCCATAAGGATACAACCGGTCTCATTGCTGCCTTAAGTGGTGTCAATATCAAAGATGGCCACATGTTTTCACTAGGTGTCACATCTCTGTTCACGAATGTTCTGATCGGTGAAACAATTGATTATTTGTTTACCTATATCGAAAATAACGGGACTGACGTAGGCCTACCGACAAATGACCTAAAACAATTGTTATTCTTGTGCACTCACAATGTGCAATTCAAGTTCAATGAGAAAATCTCACTCCAGAAGTATGGTGTATCAATGGGGTCTCCTCCAGGGTGCTTGTTTGTCGATGTTTTTATGTCTAAAATAGAAAACGGTCCGCTTGAAACACCCATGGAAAAATACGTAGACGATATTTTGTGCGTGGTCGATTGTGCAACGGACTACAGACATATACTAGAGATCATTTCACTGCTGCGCATCGGAATTTGAAATTGACGATTGAAAATGAAGCAAACAATCAATTAGCATATTCAGTCGTCTGCTAAAAGAAACCCCAATCTCGATTATTTAATATTGCCGGTAGACATGGTTGAACGATAGTCAACAGTCGAAAAGTCAGAATCCTTTCAAAACTGGACTATTTAATCAGTCCTTCAATTCGGTAGAGTTGGAAAATTTGGGCAAATCATGGGAAATCTATCCATCATCAGACCACAGAAATGAGTAAACAATGGGGTAATTAGTTGTATAATGATATGCGTAAGAACGAGGACAATAGAAGTTTGTAGTCCAATTTGCCTGGAATATCTAAGCAACAAATTATATGTTAAAAAAGCGCACACGCATGCTCTCCGTCCGTCTATCACAATGGTCCTGATGGTTTTAGCATTACAACGCACAGTCACAAATCTGACCATTGACAACGTACAGAACTTACATAAAGACATAAATATATTTCAATTAAAAACATCAAATCAGTGCTCAATTCACAACCGAACTCTGTCAATTTGTTTCTGTTCCCAGAACGCCCATTTAAGCTCAGCTCTGGTTGTAAATCAATGAATTAATTGTGCTATTAGATTTTTTTCGAATACGTTTCCATGCTTTATTTTGTAACGATTTAGAAGAGTCGGTTTTATGTATCGGAAAAAAACCGACATTCAAAGCTGAACATGATAAATTATTGTCCTTCCGTATGCGTAACGTTTATGGTGGAAGTCAAACTGGGAGAATAAATAGCCAAATAGAGTGTTTCATTCAATGACAATGGCGACGAACGTAATGGGAAATAGATAAACTGAAAAAATAGATTATCTATCGACTTGTTGTGGAACCTCTCATTCCGCGAAGAGTAGGACAGTTGCAATAGTATGATCTTGTGGAACATACGGACCTAGGAATTAATGAAACCAACTCCGGTTCACATTGTTCCACTAAAGTTCCGACGCATCATCAACGACAATACAGTTTTTGATATCAGCAGCCGTCATCGCTGAGGTGAGTAATTTAAACACGACTGATGCGTGAAATCAGACCGGTTATTTATCATATCCCGAAGACTGAATGATGGATCTATATTACAGGATGAGATCGAACGATTTTCGCTTATGTCAGGGGCTGAGCGAAAAGTTTCGGGATGCTCAAGATGTGTCATTTTTCACACAAAATGAAGTATCACATTTTCTCCTCCACCAGCGTTCATGCCCGCATAGTTCCATGCGCTCAAATCATTTGGTGAAACAGCTCAACCATGTCGAAGGCCTCCTCGCTGCAGCCGTTTGGGGACTCGCAATGGAGTCCGCGTATTATGTGCATGACATTTGGGATCACAAAAATGTTGCATGGATCTGCTGCTGCTATTGCTGTAGCTGCTGTTTCAAATCACATTTGTAGTCGTAGAAAATCATCACCCTCCATTGACATCAATCGAGTTCCATCATTACAGTCCGAGTATATAGCGACCCTCGTTTAACTTGTGAGCTACGCTCTGGATTGCGTTTTGATATTTGGTTCTGTGTGTTGGGTACAAACACTGAACAATAGATTCACAATACGAGATTACAGTTCACGTTTCCCTTGTCCGATCATCTGCACCATGAACTCGTTTATTGTCTATCAGGAAATTTGTTGCCGTTGTCGTTTTGTCACTAAGCGATGCCATAGAGAGTTCCAATGCGGTACACGATGCCTGGAAACTTTCACCTTCACTTTGATAACCTGAAAATGCTCTTTCTCTCTGTGTTGAGCTGGTCGTGAATAGTGTGAATGACTGGTGATAGTCCAAGGTGTCAAATTGCTGCCATCAGTGCACTTCGAACAGAAAATCCCGAGGTTCGAGCCCAGACCTGAATCCTTGATTTGATACTTGGACAGCTTCACTGTAATCCGGTTTACTGCCACGCATAGTTTATAATGTAAACAATGTGAGCAATGTGCTTATCATTAGGTGATGTGTGAGTACTCTCAGGTTTACCGCGTTCCCCTCAGGCTCCACTCTGATCAGTGTCATTTGAAACATCGATCAAAGTTACCTCAGTACAGAGGAACCAATAAAACGAGGTTCCACCTTTGTGGTCGGTGTGTGCATGTGTGTGTGTGCGTGGAGAGTATTGCTTAAGACATCAACGAACAAGGACATGAGGGATCGTGAAACGAATGTATCAGACCATGATCAAATACGGTTAACCAAAAACAATTCCCAATTATTCATCTCTATAAAGATTGATAATCAGTTGACGAATGTGGCACTTGGCTCGGCTTTAGGGGCCTATTAAGTGTGACCATATTCCAAAGCGATGTGATGATACATGGTTCAATTCGGTGGGAAGAAAACGGTCGACGAATCCGGGGAATTCCGGTTGGCATAGCTACTGACCTGTAGTTGATCGCTTTTCTGGGTTCCGCTTGTACATGTAAATATAACCAAGAGAATGTTCTACGGTAAGCGGTGGTTCCTGATACAGGCATTCGGCATAACAACAGAATTTCGGTCCCATTGACCGGCTAACTAAATGGAGTAGCTTTGTCTTCGTTGCTCAATTTTAAAGCCTTTATTGATATGTAAAGNCCGCTCATGTGTACTCTGCTCTGCCTCTGTGGCGATCCTGGCTTACGGGCTGACGCAGATCACAGGGCGACACGTTACAGTTATCGTGGTGAGTCAAGCGTCCTATGTGACGCTAGCAGTGTCTATGGGTTACAGCTTCTAGACTAAGAAACATGGGCTGATTGTACCAATCAAGCAGCAGCCGTGCGGCTTAGACAGAAGCTGAACAATGCCCGAAATACTAGCACGCGACTGGTAGATGCTTGGTTGACCAATGGACTTGTTTTGTTCATATTATTTAAATCCCATGATTTCTGTCAATAAGTGGCCTTTTCCTTGTGTCTCAGTTGCGTGGGATGCTGTTGTGAAATTGCAAACGTGATTCAGTGCTTATGTTCCGTTCGTGATTTCCGATACATGATGATACGCAATTCGTGATCTGTGCGTACTTCAACCGCTACAGCCTCATAGAAACTTCGAAAACTGGCTGGTGGTAAAACGGGGCAATAGCATGTTGTCATAAGACCCCCAAGCATGCAGGTTTCCCCAAATCACTCCGCTTCACGGATTGAATGAGGTTGTATGTTCGATTCCTCCTTTGAGGTGTTTGGAGTTAAATGACAAGAAAGATGCACCCAGGTTCACTTAGAGAAACTGACTTTATTGCAGTTGTTTGAAGGGTATATCTGAGGATACCAAGCACAAACTATTGTGTCCATGACCGCCTTCCGTGCATGATAACAAACGTTTTGGTCGTGATTAAGATCATCAAAATAGTCACCTGGAGGTTCTGGGTTTGAATCTTGCTAACACCGTCAAACTTTCTGTGGTGAGTCAACCATCCCAGCTAACGCCAGGCAAGCACCTACGCGTTCCAGTTTTTGGACATTGGACTATGGGTCAACAGTACCGATCAATCAACAGCCATACAGTTCAAATAGAAGCCGTGGTATTCAAAGAACGAGAACGGTGATTGGTTGATATTCGTTTGAACAATCATCATTTCCAGATTATTTAATTCCATTGATATTTTTTGAATAAGGGAACTGCTACTTCTGTGGCCTAATTCCTGCGTCTGGGTGATGGGAGATTCCAGCGTACAAGTGCTAGCGCGATTACGTGTTTCGGTTAGGTCCGTGATTCGTGATTCATAATCTGTGCCTACTTCGATTACTACACTTTCCCATCTCTGTACTTGTTCTAGGCAGCATTTGCATTTCCGTGTCTCTCTTCCTGAACGTTGACTGTACAATAGTATACTCAATAAATAAGAAAGAAGGTTAAAACCTTGTATTCGCACATAATGCACTACTAGTTTGAACTCACCTCGAATTCCGGGTTCGTATAAGCCGTCCCCAACACGGTATTAGACAGATCGCAGACACATAACGCCTCCAAATCCGGATGCAGCTCCAGCAATGATCGACATCGTGAATCCCACGGACAAAAGCTGACAAATTCCATGGCAAGCTCTCTACTGACTGAGCTCAGCTGTGGATGTGTGTGTTGCAAGAGATGGAAAAGAAAAGGTGGGTAGACGTGAGGGATAAACACACTGATTTGTTCCATTCTTTTATTTATCAATTGTTTTCATTTTTTTTATTACACACTTTCGTGTGATTACCAGCAGACGGGGTGAACCCCATAGTCACGAAGACCTACTGTTCAGTAATGGAAACCGGTAACCTAAGCCCCGGGACTTGGAGTGGCGAACCACATGAGGCCCCGACAGGTTAGATGTGGTATTGGACCGGACACAGCAGAACTGTCTATTATCAAAGTTGGGTGGCAGTGGCGGGGCTCGAACATCGAACCATAGGGTCCAAAGCACGCTTGTGACAGCGACTAAACCACTGCGCCACCACCACCACCGTTCCTTTGATTGAATACACAACGATGAAATTTCCTGGAGGGGGGAAGCGGCCAATCAAACGGGGCTGCCGTACAACACATAACGGGGAACGTCAGGCAATGGTGATGGGAGTCGAACACACGTCTTCCGGGGTGATAATTTGGTGACGTAGACCACCGAGCCATTACCATATATATGCCTGTATATACAATATAATACATACGGATTTTTGGACTCGATGCCGCTTGAAGTATGTAACGGCTGACATAATCATGTGCTTCGCTAATCATCCCGTTTACTAAGGTGGTCTAATAAGATCCCCAACACATACATATCATGATAAATATAGTATATTAAATCAATAATGGTGCATCATTTCTCCGAAACTGATAGAGACATCGTTAATCCGAGAGAATGATTTCGAATTCAAAACGAATACACAGAGTGTTCTGAACTATGTTGAAATAGCACGAAAACCAACGGCATGCATAGAAAAATGAATAATTCTCAACTAGTCAGATGGTATAAAACGTTTTTGGAAAATACAAAGACCGAGGAATATAGACTGGATGCGGGATCTATTCTGATAACAGCGACAAGTTATTCAATAGTCCAGACTTTGAAATTTGCATGCATCATCAAGTTGTGTCACACGTGCAAAAAAATGTCGAATAACTACAGTACAATTGACCACGTTTGGGTTGAATGCGGACAGCGGTGGTCAAATCAATAAGCTCCATGGGAAGTCAGCAAACACTCCGCAGCTGCTTCGATCTGATTGGACCTCATCTGCACAGTGCGTGAATCCATAAATTCAATTGGGGATCGGGAAAACCCGGAACCTCATAGGGAGAATGCAAGCATGTTACCCACTCGGTCACACACAGGTGGGTAGCTATTAAGGCCACCTTTTTGTTTTTCATTTACACGATATAGCACAACCGATTGTTTGCAAGCTTGTTGCGAGCATCGCGTCTCGCTCATCTTAGCCCTTAGGCCTCCGGGGTTATGACTCGATTGGAAACTTTCACAACCAGACAGCTTGTTGCATGCGAGTAATGAACGATTTGATTCAGTATGAAAGTGCGTATTCTCTGGGCATAGAGCAAATGAAGCGTGAATAAGTGTGTGGAGTTAGGTCGTCTATCGTAGTCGAATTTGTGGGTTCTATTGTGGCCAACAACTGACTGATTTGTGTTTATACATGCCTGTGGCCAAAGTGATTGATTGATTGATTGATTGATTGATTGATTGATTGATTGATTGATTGGTCGGTTGATCGATTGACTGAGTGTTTGAATGCTGGCTTGACGGTATTCGCATGTAGTGCTACGTGTGAGCCGGAGTCGGCTTACCTGTCTGCCTGCTTTTGAAACCGGCTACATATTTGCTGTTTACAATAAACGTACTGCTTAATTGACTGTTTGCTCAGTTCTGGGACACAACAGGTTCAAACCATGAAACCATCATGCCCCTTGNTTGACATATGTTATGTGGCAGCCTTCATTCAACCGTGGCCACCAGTGTTCTATGCCAAACAAAAGCTGTCAACGATCACCTTCAGGCGAATGAAGTACGTTGCTCGGCTGCTACCTTTGAACAGTCAGAGTAAATAAGTTCATGAAACCACCCGAATTATATACAACGAAATAATGGTTAATTTCCATGGATTTTAATAAAATACTATCATTCATTGACCGAAAACAGATAAGTTAAAAGACTGTTTTCAAAATCGATTTTTAAAATTACCGATACAAATTTGTCACTTTTCTCAAAAGTACCTGATACGGATAGAATTTGTTGTGTCCGTTTACGATAATTTACCGAAACAACGTACCAATAATCCAACAGCTTGATGACAATTTTTATGGTTGTTGTTATCTGAAAATAGTGCTTTTTTCTTCTGTTCTAGATTCTTTCCACGTATTATTTTTTAATTCTAATTGGCTTGCACTCACTCACACACACACACACATGGGGAGAGAGAGAGAGAAATGTGGATAAATTGCTCTCCAAATCGGCTCAGATATATTCCCCACCCTCCCATTCCACAGGAAAACCGCACTTCCGCTCATATGACGTAATAACTGATCCGTGAACAATGCGAAGCAGTCACAGTCACCCAATGTGAACAGACGCCCATAATCCCGGATGAAATCGTTCGGTGAAGTATGCGGTGGAATACGCCCAAAAATCTCATATGAACGCGCATGATTAAATTCCTCTTTTCACTAAAAGCGATCTCCCTATATCTCGGGATTTTCATCATACACAATTCATACGATCAACCACAGACAGAATGCTGATTCGGTATTGCAAAGACGCCCAGTCAGCGACGCGGTGGACGTTTCGTAATTCCGCATTTTGTCTCCATTTTCGTGTGTGTGTGTGTGTGTGTGTGTAGATGTACTTTGATCCCACCATCACCAACGTTCCGTGCGCATTCACATAAATAATTGCAGTGAATATTAAATGTGTTTGACGACCGGGAGATGTTCTGATTTCCTACTGCTCCTATTTTTCTTTTGAAATAAATTTTATGACCAGTTGGCTCATTGTGCGCTGCGTAGTAGTTTAGTTACCACAATTTAATACAACTGATCGATAGAATTTAAGGGTAGTCCATATCCAAGTTAACTAAGTATACTCAATCATTGTAAAATTATTTGACGACAGATTGCGAATAGTTCATCAACAATAATTAAAATTGATAGCAATACAACGCTGTCTAAAAAAAATAGATTGGTTGCGAGGTAATCATAATACGTCTAAACTAAATAATAGATAATCATTATTGAACAACTAGTAGCTCGGTTGAACTGAATTTCATTGCTTTTTTTCACCGAGTGATTGGCAATTTGCTGCCAAACGTTTCATCCCCAGTCATGGTGACATCTTTAGTGCTTGTGTATGTGTATGTGTGTGTTCGACTCGGTTTGCCGCTGAATTGGTGCGAAGGGGTGATGGTGGTGGTGGTTTTGGTGGAGTTGTTATTTCGTCTTGATTACTGTTTTGTCCGTTCTCAATGTGAATGTTTGTTACGTCATTCGATCCTAGAGTTGCACTGGCGTGTCCACGTGATTCCGTTCAATTTGTCGGTTTATTGAGTTGATCGAGGAAAACCGCTATCTATCTATCTATTTATCTATCTATCTATCTATCTATCTATCTATCTATCCATCTATCTATCTATCTATCCATCTGTCTATCTATCTATCTATTTATGTATCTATCTGTGTTCAGTTTCTCAATGTTCTATGTGCTCTGTACAAAATAATACACTGAAAAAACATAAACTGGTTGATCTTCAATAATCGGATCCGAAAACCTCTATGCCCCGGTCGATAGCATTTTCTCAAAGATGTAGATACAAAATTCTCCAGAGAGAATGTTTATTATCGTATATCGTACATCACATGGGTTCACTGACGGAATCTCCCTGGATTTGGACGCAAAACTATCGGTGTTTCACTATCCAACAGAATGATCCTGACCTAAATTTTGCAAAATCA
>UZAN01042929.1:22218-36469 GCA_900618425.1 Echinostoma caproni
AGAATATCCTCGTTAGTTATTGAGTAAAACCCCAATGTGTATTCCAAACACATGGTCGAAAGCGAATGCGGCTGTGGTCAGCACACTCCTCAGCCTTGAACTTGATTGAATATGCGCGGGATGATTCGGATCGCAAGCTGGGATTTGGTGGAATTTCACATGGCCTGGACAAGTTAAAAAGGGTCCTAATCAGACCGCGGAGTGGACGGTTTGGGATGTTCCTACATCGATTGATCAAGGATATGAACCGGTGAGGTGAGTGCAAGTCCCGGGGAGGAAGTTGAAATGTTCTACGTTTTTGTTCACTGCAAGCATTTCTTGCTAGGGAGTTTGCTTGAAAATCTTATTTTCACATCCATCACATGTTGAACTGGATTTACGTGAAGATGTTGAATAGTATAAATCCATTATAGTGTACTTTGACGGAGAGAAATTTTCA
This sequence comes from Echinostoma caproni, assembly GCA_900618425.1. Lineage (NCBI taxonomy): Eukaryota > Metazoa > Platyhelminthes > Trematoda > Plagiorchiida > Echinostomatidae > Echinostoma > Echinostoma caproni. Next base: position 22,658 of record UZAN01042929.1, read on the forward strand.
CTGGGCCTGGGTATCTACTTTAACTAACTCGCAGTCACTGGCTGCTTGATATTTGAAGCTGTCTCTGAGATTCAATATGTCTAATATTGAATACCAGCAAAGTATTATCGGTGAGTATTCACAGAACGGCCACTTTTCAACTAATCGATAAAATGAATAATGTGTTTCTATGGTTCACCTTGTGACCGCTTTCAATTAAGTGGCCTACTGCGGTGGAGTTTGATTCATGAGATATTCGGTCAGAATGCCAGATTTGAGCTGTCCCACACACCATCATGATGTAGATTTTGACATGGCATTCCTCTCTAAAAATTATCGGCACTCCTTTCACGTGTCAGTTGGATGTTTATTAGAAAAGATAGGTGATCCCCAGAATTATTTCAATCAAAAGCAAACATCAAAACAACAAGAATGATAACAAAAATTGCTACAACAAGAGACAAACAGGAAGTAAGTCCGAGTTGTCAGGAAACAAGGCACGAAATGCTCACATACCTACGCCATTTATTGCCTGTCGTTGTGGTGCTTCACCGTGCAAAATGTCCAAGAAAAAATCCGGAGGATTGTTGTGATTCTCGCATTCGTAGCCTGACAAAGAGGATGGAAAACAAGAACAGAAAATGTGACATAGGTGATAGGAACATTTTGATTCCACTCGTAAAAAATTGCCTGAAGACCGGAATGAGTTTCAGTGAAATACATTGGGAATGACTGGAAGCATGACCTTACCCACCACGAATCAGGGTGTACTGTACAGTCTCAAGTCAGAAAAAAAACAATCAACAAACTAACAAAGGGAACACATGCGACGGCAGAGGTTGGCACGTTTGGCGAAGCCCATGTGTGTGTGCATTTATATGCATAATCATGGCGATGAAGTTTAGCTCACCGACTTAAGATTTCGAACAGTAGAGCATCAGGAATTGAGAAACAAATGTGTAGTAATTCAGCGATATGTGAAAGTGAACAGGTCAACATGGATGTGATTCGTTAATCAGTGATCCTATTGGCCTGGTTCACTCAAATTTCCGGTTGCTCTCAAAGTGTATTAGTTTGCACACGAGAAAGATGATTAATACGTTTTGCTTTTGGTAAGATTTTTAGCTGGTTTCGAATGTCTTTAGCTTGCCGATCGACTACTAGAGCTGGCAGTGTAAACAGGTACCCAAGTAGCATGGTTTGATGTTCACCGGCATGCACTACAAATAAAACGAATGGTTTAGAGGGTGGTGTGTGGAAAGATCGGTGCGACACACCAGTACCGACTGCAAATTACCGACGTGCCATTTGTTATCCTACAAAAATGCAATTGAAATCATGCTCCATGTAATATTTAACACATCATTACAGTGCATAGAAAAGTCATCCAAGATATTCTTAAAGCTATCCCAAAATAAAAAGGTTAACATAAAGAACTAACTAAAACAATCGACAAATAACTACTACGACCACCGAAAGAACAAAAACAAAGAACTTTCGATTGAGGTGACGCTCTAAACGATCAAACTAACTCATCAGGGACAGCGCAAGGAAGAATCCCCATGATATTCACCAATATCTAGGGGAACGACCAATGATAGGCGTGTAACGGGAGTCGTGAATTGTTCTGCCCAGAAATTTGGAACAATGGTATGCGTGCCGGGACTTGGTTGTCCATTGAGCCGGTAGACCTTTATCCAAGAGGCTCTTACTGCCTTAGTAGACCCAGTCTGCATTTGTCTGCGTGAAATGACTGCTTACTTGGACAGCTACAGAGTAGTCTGGGAATGAAATGCAAAAACATTCTGTAGGATAAAGTCTATCAACTGTACAAAACAAAACATCTCTCTAGCCGTACTTTGTCAGTCTTGTTGGGCTGCTGGACAGTCTAGGTGATGCTCAGCAACGCCACGCTCGACACCACTACGATCGTACCATCCACCAACATCTTTTGTTTTAGCTCCTGTTTGTTCCGATTGACCGTATGAACAGTACTATGAACCAACCCAAGAATCACGCTGATCAACTATTCCACGCAGAATTACAAGTTAAGCCGAGGCACCTGCACAGTCCACATTCCGTTCAAAACACATGGTCAACAAACTCTGCAACACTTATAGCCTGCTATTCAGGTTGATGTGCGAGATTGTATTGTAATTACAGAGGATGAGATGAGAAAGATCCAGAAAACATTTTCAGATGTTAACTAAATAGATCTGGAACAGAAAAATCGTCATAGATTTATTGAATATCGATAAATATTTTATTGTTTCCTCTAGCGTTAAAACAGATATTCTTTAGCAAACCCTTTTGAGTATTCGGCCCGAACTTTTTGTTAATGGTCATATCACCTCGAATGCTGATTCCGCCAAATATCTTGGATTTACTTTGTCACTTAATCTTTCTTGGTCTAGACATGTTGAAAACGTCTACATCAGGGTTAGTGGACTATTCTTCTACGCTTTTAGGCCTAAAAAGCTCGGTGTTCCCCAACGGTAAATCTTAAATTTCTTACCGCCTGCATTCTTCCAGTGTTTTTACTGTTTCCTCGTATTTTTTCCTGGCCTAAACGAGAAAGAATTCATTCTCTTATCCAAATTTTTTAAACTTCTTTTCCGTTGTAGTAGCCTTTCAAAGACCATTGTAGTGGATTTTATTGTGAGTAAGCATTATGATTCATGCGACAGATGTATCAGCCATATATTGTCAAATGAAGAACACTGCCTGCATGCCCATCTCAATAAACCGGTGTCTCATCTGAGTACCCGTTCTAAGTTTAGGATTCTTTGCGCACGCACCATCACGATATAAAAATAGCATCATTCCTTATTTTGTTTATATCTTAGTCAACCGAACAAATACTATTACTGACTTTGAAAATCATCTGTCACATTAGGGTTTTATCCATTTGTTTTTCATTTGGTAATTGAACAATTTTCCTTATCCAATGCTCAACGTTTTACCTACTGTAACTTGTCAAAAGGACTAAAAATTCATCCTACTGAGTGCATAAACATTAACTTGATTTGAATTGAAAAAACGCCATAGATATCGTCAAATTTTTCGAATAATTCACAGGAGGAAAAAAGCAAGACAACAGTCTATCTTTCATGTGAACATGACACCGCTGATTAATATGTTGATCTCTGAAACGTGGTTACAACTGTCGTAGATTATTTTCTTAAATCTCAGCCTCAAAAATTTTAAGAGAAATCGAACAGTTCAAACACTTACCTAATCTGATAAAGTATCTGATGGGTTCATGCTTTGCCGGACCATGATAGACCAAACGTCCCCGATTGACCAAGGTGAGGGTATCGAACAATTTGTAAATGGAATATTTCGGCTGATGAATTGAGAATATGATAGTTCTTCCACGACGGGATAAGCTGTGAACGAGATACAGATATTTTGATCAACTGAAAATGCGTATTAGATTAAAATAAACCAAATGTCAGAAAGTTAGTATGGCCTGAGCCCCGTTTGTATCACCGAATTTGTTGAGCGACGAGGAGAGAAGACAATAGGAGAAAGGCCTATACCTATACCAGTGTCGCACAGGCGTGACTTACAAATTCACCTGGGTATGCGAAAGCAAATACACAACCATGCGTCCTGTTTGACCTCGGGTTGTTCACCGATACATTAGAACAGGCCGGAAACGCGATCATAAAAATCAAGTTTCCTCGAGTGTTGATTTTGATTTCTCGTCCTTCTGCTCTCATCCTCACACACAAACAATCACGAAGGCATTCACATTTTTCCACCGTATTTAGTTCATCAGTAGGACAGACATGCCTCCCCGTTCAGGTTTTGAACTCCCATAAGCGATCTAATAGAAGATGTGTGCATGTTGGTAGTACACCAACCAGCATGTAGTATGCAGCTTACCAGAATAGGTGATTCCAGTTTATTCAAAGATTGCTGTGAATTGCAAGCAGTCAGTTTCTCTTACCGGTTAATCAGCACTTTTAAACAAGCGCTGTTTGATACATTCTGTTTTAAAAAGAATTACTGCCACGTTACTTTGTGGCGTTCATTTTATTTCTATGTGGTTTCTGTTATGATCTTCAAGTCCCGTGCATCTCGGACCCTTCGTAATCCTTGCATGTTTATGAATTTAAAAAAGATTATTCCTAATAAAATAATCGTAACAGATGAAATGATACTTTGAGAAAAGGACTTATCTCAAAGACTATTATATCGTTGATGATTAGCTCTATCGATCATGTGCGTCTTGGCGACCTAGCGGAATTAGCCCTTTAGATTCAGAGGAAAGCCCATCTTCACTCATGTGATATTTGAACAAAACAAACACCAGTTCAAGCGATCATGACTTGATTCCAGAATCATTTAGCTGAATTTCACCTGGTGCTTACAGTAGAATAGAAAATTATATATATAACCCTCGGGTTAAGCAGAGCTGAATGCTACCAGGCGCGTCCCCGGGTTGTGGATAAGAAGATACCTTCACCGAAGAACGTTAGCTGTAAATAAGTTGTGGAGTACCGCAAGAAATAAGCAGTCGCCAGCAAACAGCGGTGGCACTACCAGGGTGTGGTCGTTTTCAGGCTGATCACTTGTCTCCTGTTTAAAAGCCCCATAAGTCCAATGACGGTGTCGTGACAAAGGTCAATGTGGCCGACCTTTTAAAACTAAAGTCATTGACATCTTCGCTTCCGGGTCGAGGGATTACTTCCTTCTTCCTTTCAGTTCGCACTTGGTTGTGCAAAGGCTAGAGATACGCCCTAAAAATTAAAAAAGCGCCGAGTGATGCTGAAGACGTCTCTCATACCAAACTTACAAGGAACTTCATGATCATGTCTGGAGTCGGCTAATCCTTTCCAAGGAATCAGCCGCATTAAAGTAAAGTATTATATATATGTATATCGCGGTACTTTTTTTCGAAAATAGATGGCTGCTAAGATTAGCAGGGGCCATAACAACCAAGCACAGAAAAACTCTGTTTTGGCAACAGAAATCGGTCCACAACGGTCTGTCATTGCCCAAAGCGGAGAAGTGCATCGATACCGTTTTGAATTATCACCAGCTGTGATACACAGACTATTTTGTAATCTGCCATAAGCATCATCTGAGATGCAGTGAAATAATTCCGAAATTAAATCATGCTCGCTTGTAGTGTTGTATTCCTTGTTCAGTTGTCAAATTATTGTTTGGTAGATTGAAGCTTTTATATCGAGACTGAAAAGTTCAGTAGCCTAGGTGGGATTCGAACCCACGCACGGACGCCGCCTACTCTTTTGTACAGAGCACGCTCTACCAGCTGAGCTATGAGGCCTCGTAGCTCAGCTGGTAAAGCGTGTGCTGTAGAAAAACGTAGGCGGCGTCCGTGAGTGGGTTCTTTGTTCAAGTTTATTTCGGGAAATATTTTGTTTAACATGTGACATTGATCCATTAAAGATCCTCGCTGATCGGTAACATTAAGGACACAAGTAAGAAATTACAAACGTTCATTTCTCCTCTGATAGACAGGACTGTGCTATATCACAGACGTGCAGGAGGTGACATTAGTTCAGCTAACGAATATAGTTGTCATTCTATCAATCAATGACCCACACACTGCGCTCTTCCTATCGATGCGTCGATTGTTTCTATTTATGCAAACTCAGATTCTTGAGAAAATGTAAATCTATTTTGGGCAACGTTGCTATCAAAACCAATGTTTCAGAAGAGGATTTCTCAAGTACCAATAACCATGGTATATGTGCCCATTGTTGATTTACCCTTTACCATGCACATTTCAAATCTCATAGTAACGGAATCTTCACTCACTGTTCCCTCTGCTCACCATCTTATTGCCATGCACCAACTTGGTATCGTGCGAGTTACTGTTTCCTTGGCCATTAGATTTGATCTTATGATAATCTGCCTTTTATGGGCCCACCTTGTCCTGATTACACCTTGAGGCTGAACCACGCGTTGCGCTGACTGATGTCTGCCATTCGCTACCGAGTTACTGCGGTTGGTGAAACCTATCTTTTTCTATATATACCACTACGCGTGTGGATTCATAGTATTCCTTTTGCTGACCGCTTTTGATGGATGTAATCAATATATGTTGTGCACTTTGCTTGTACATCTCAATTTGGATTACCTCGCAATTTGAGGTAGACTGTTTTGCTGAAACGATTCCCGTTCTTATAGCTCATGTATATTTTAGGCTTCTCGTCAACTGGAAGTAAACTTATCTGAGCGTGACTCCATCAATGGACAATGATCCGATACATGCCACGCCAGACACAGTACCTGTTTCCTGCAGACAAATAAGGAGCCCAGAATGCACACTTTAAGTTCAACATGAGACAACTGACAATGATTCGGCAGTTATCGGAAAGGTACAAAAATCATTTCAGCCTGGTTTGAAAACCATCGCCTGACTGTCGAAGCTGCTGATTCCAGCCATGCTTTTTGTATCAAAACGACGTGGCATAGTGAAGAGTTGCGTGTTCGATTAGAATTTGACTGTCCTCACACAAACAGACACAGGTGCATACCTTCATACCGATAGACGTGACAATGAATGAAGAAAAACTTGGTAATTTTCAATATTGTCTATATCGCTCACTTGAAAGTCATCATTATCATCATCATTGTACAGCGTAATACAGTGAACAGAACGTCACTGATCGCTCCCAAGCTCATATTGCATATAAGGTAAATGAGAATGTGTAAGGAGGATAAGGATTGGACTTAATTTTAGGGACGGGAAAAGAAACCGAACCTCTATGGTCAACACAAAGAGTACACAGTCCAACTAGGCATACATATCATTTCAAGCATCCTGATCTGATAAGAAGTGACAGCAAGATCGCCATTAATGTCGGTTCACAGCCATGACCTTCAGTATCTCCAACCATGCGGTTTCGGAGTCTTTAGAACCCCACATCAGAAGACGAGAGACACCTACTCTACCTAATCGCTCTGCGTGTTTCTTCATGCCTCATATCCATATAATCTGCTGGCCTCCACGAGGCTTTTTCCAGCCTGCAACAGCCATTGCGAATAAGGCGCGCTGCTGTAGGCGACCGTTGGACATAAACAAAACGTGCCCTAACCAACGGAGCCTATTGAGCTAAATTTAATGCGATAGTGAGTACTTGTTTGATGCATTCTCAAGCACCAGATGCTTACTTTCAAGTAACTAGCCCACTTACTCCATCCCACTCAGGCCAGACTAAGTAGGTACGGATTTAAGTGCAGATTAAATTTCGATCAAAAAGCCTAGGTGTCATTCAAAACTATCCTTTTATACAAACGCACCGTTTAAAGAGGAAGTTTTAATCTTATCTCCAAGGTCGATGTTATCTGATGAGACGTTCGAGGGGTGGGGGTGGTGGGTGGTTGAAAATCAACTTCGAAAAATAACCCAAACCGTCATCTCGTGCTTAAACAGCGGATTTATTTGTTACCTTAAACTAAGCTCATTCTTAACAAGTGGCAGGTTTACATGGTCATCATCGGCATCATCAAAATCTCTCAGCTGACCACTACCAGGTGCACAATGTTTTCTTAGCACATATGTATGTGTGGATTGGATACAATGAGGATCTGCTTAAAAGTGCGTTGGGGTGAATGGCTTTGGAGATAAATTGGTGATGGTTCAAATGTATTTTGCACACTCGAAGCCTAATGTTTCATATGATCGTGAGAAACTCAACCAGACTATATATAGTGTGATTCATTGCACTGATGACCGGGCATAGCCCAATAAAGTAGTCAAGCTCCACCAGTTCACGCATGCCAGTACTCGAGGATGTGGTGGGTTTTCAACCGGCTGGAAAGAACGTTGCATCGAAAGGCACCAAGTACTCTTGAAATACAGTCCGACATCATTTAGGGGCATATTCGTCATTCTGTTACCTTCAAAAGACACTGAGTAATGCAAGGATTAAAGGTGCTTTGGAGGCAGTGGCCCGGTGGTAATGTCACCAAATTATCACCCCGGGGATACGTGTTCCAATTCACCACCACCGCCTGACTCCTCATTGTGTGTGTGGAATGCCAGCCCCTTGATTGGCCGCTTTCCCTTCCTGAAAATTGTATATTTGTATATTTAATAAAAAGGAAGTAAAAACGAAAAAGACGCACCCGTTCTATAACGGACGCAAGCGAGATAGTTGTATAAAAGTCACACGTGTTTACACAGGTTCTGATTGGAAAATACAAAAGCAAACGGAAAAACGAATGCATCATAGTTCTGTTTCATAGGAAAGAAATTAATATCATTTTAAGAACAAACAGTACATATCCTTTAGTCAGCAAGAAAATCCCATTCAGTCCGCAGAAAACCATTTGCGACTTCAATGTCAGGCATGTTCCCTTGCATGTTGATAAACATAAGATAGACTGAAAACGGATAATGAACTTGGAAAGAAACTGTCGAGTTGAATGGCTTGTGGAATTGAAAAATGACAGATGGAAAGGCATTAAAAGTTTGAGAGCAAGAGACGAAGAGGAACTGGGACTTGTTGTGGTACGCCACACAGAACTGGACTAGGATCGTTAAAGCGTTGAGTCGAATGATGGCAAAGTCGATCGGAAACTACGATGAAATAAGCAGATCTAATTCAGCTTTGTTTAATCTATAGTCTAGTGCTCGATACACAATGAAGCGCACAGCAGTTAAAGAGGCCTGCTTCATTATTTCGTGGCTAGATTTCCGGGTGTCATAGTTCTCTGAAAGGTTGTTCAAGCCGGCTATGGTAGCAAACACGGTTCAACAGCAGCCCACTGAATCCGATTAGAGCGGATGAAATCACCAGTGTGGGATATTCATCTTACACCGATAAGGGTCATGACAAAGTCAATGGCATCTCTCTCTACTTGGTCAGCTTAATTACCCTAGATCCCTCTGGCATCCTATTCAACGTATTTCCATTAAATTCTGATTTCCAGAATTTTTTGATTTTTCATATTATTATTAATATTGCAAACATCTTGTGTGATAAACGGCAGACGGAGTGGATCTCATAGTTCCGAAGACCTCCAAGCTGATTTCATAGCAATTTATGCCATTTGAACATGAGCCCGCCAAAGAAAATTTTCCTGTGTTGATTTCAATTTAGTCAACATTTTAGTTGAGAAACCAATGCATTCAGAAAACCAAAATATCAAGCAACCGAACAGCCAAACCCATTTCCAATTTTTTTCAGAGAGTCTGTGAAGGAACACATGTCAAACGTTGTATAAGCGTGTCCCATGTGTACCAATCATAATTCCTCAATCAAATCCGAAGCCTTTCGTTAGTTATATAACATAGTTCACTTGTCTTAGTTAGTGATCTTTCAAGCAGACTATCCACTTTTCAAACAGATGCATTTTGCTCGACACATGCATGCCTCGATAATCGCATTGACAGATACACCACCACCCCGGGGAAGTTCAACGGAACAGCTAAAACAAATTTGAATATTGGCCACAGTATGACCGAAGGAATCGATTTTAATCAAAATTAATGATAAACAATTGGACAAGATGTGATGCGCTTGAAATACGCCTTTGTATTTCTACGTCATTATCAGTACAATCAGTATAATTGGTCCTGCTGTTTACGTAAGAAGCAATCGGGAGTTAACTGTTTAACCCGTAATATGCAACTGGGAGCGTTTTGATTGGAGCATGGGAAATGAAAGCGCTTGAGCAGACTGTGCTTCTTAATCATCGTCCACGTTGGATGTGTACATGTGTACATGATGTACATGAGATAAAATCTCAGCTCAGATCACAGTGAACAATAAATTTCAATGTCATACTTGTATATTGATGGTCATGGGTAAAGTGTATTTATTCCCGATTTTATCTCCCACATCTATTTTCTTAGTTCTCTTCTATCCCCGTTTGATTTTGCGCGACCTTGAGTGTTGCGTTAAAATGAATTCGTGGTAGTCAAAGATGATGACTGGTTTATCTTCTCTCTTGAGGTTGGTACTAAAAAATGGTTAACCTCAATAATAATTATTTTCCACATTTATGCAATCTCTAGAGGGGCCAAATTCAATGTCAAATTCATTCAATTACCGCGCAGCAGCTGGGATTTTAATTTAATCGGAATTTGCTCCCTGTACCAGAAACATGGATGAGTTAGCTGTCTCCAGAGTGGTCGGCAGTGGTTAGAGTGCGGAATGTATAAGAGAAAACTGGCACGTTCTGTTTGGCAGCCAACTTGGTGAACTCCATGCTAAAGCGGCTGCTTGCCGTGCTCAAAAATGAAGAAGAGCAAATTGAACATGGACGAGATGAAAGTACAATACCTGTATGAAGTAAGTCTACGAGTCATTTTAATGAATAAATTCTAGTTACGTTTTCTACTGTGGCTTCGTTATTTTACAACTGATGTACCAGCAACCATCGTCCAAATCGCGAAATCGTACATTTCAATGCAATGGGCCTAATAAAGACAAAGACATAAGTGAGTATTATATCAGATACGTTGTGTCTGATGTGAGGAAACATCATATACACTCCCGTGAATGAGGCTGGAAAAACGAAGCACTGAGAGAAAAAAATGTGATGAAAATCAGTATGTTGCACGAGTTTGATCAATACCTGTATGTATAACACAGCAACACGCTAGCCCATGAATTATAACGAACAGCTTCGTTTACCTACCAGACTTCACTTTCACAGCCACGACGGAAAACAGAAGAATACCATCTGGTTNATTTGTTCAAAAATATATCTACAGTAATAGTTTTTTCATTGAGGATAAATGAGCGTTTCAATTTTATATGTCTACCCTAACCTCTCTCGCTAGCTTATAAAAATGGATGCATCTATGACCTTGTTTTTCACAGAAACATATGATTAAGCTTTCGGATGGAACACAACAAAATGCTTTATCCCTTAAGCTCACATAAAGTGTCAGATATCTACAGTTTGCCTGGACTCTCTTTCACAGGAGGTAACTGATTTACATAACAGAAAAGGTAATTATTCAGGGAAACTATACCGTTAACTGGCTATCCGACCAATTTCATTCGCTGTTGTTAGGAGGTCAACAGCATGCCAAACCTGTTTCAACAGTAAAAACGGTAGCCACCCACTCAGGTATTGATCGAACTCTTACGACAACCAGACTTGCTTGAGATCTCTTGCTCCCAAGGCCTGGCGTTATGAACCTCATTCATGAGAATGATTATGGTAATACCCTTAGGGTGGTGATGGCTGAGTGGTTAGGTCACCTAATTGTGACCTGGAAGTCCGGGTTTCGAACCGCTCCACCGCCGCCCGTCTTCCCAGGCAACCTCTGTATGGCCGCGGACTCCTTTCCTGAATGTTGACTATACATTTGTATGTTCAATAAATTTAAAAGGAAGTAAAAAGATATCAAAGACTCCAGACATGATGTATCTGTAATTGAATTCATTTACGTCGTTGCGTCTATTAGTTGAATGTCTTGTAATAATACGACTTATCGGATTTGGCGACGGTTGTAAGATATCAAAGGCTCAGTAGAAAGAGAAATCATAAGAAGTTATTTTTAAAATGACCCTTTGGCTTGACATCGTTATTAGTTCTTTTTTTGACAATACCCTATTTTCAGTACTTTATCTTTTAGCACTGTGACCAGTAAAATGGGTATGGAGTTAATCAATTAAACAATCAAATATCGTCTATCAGTTTTCTCCTGAACTTTGACCTCTATAATCCTGTTACTGAGGAAGCTAACTAATCACGATTTAAAACAGAATGAAAAAGGTTTCAATTACAATCCCAGCTGCTGGGCGGTGACTGAATGAAATTGACTTTGGAACGTGCAAATCTTAATGGTGGTAGATTAAAATTAAGAACACTGCAGTAGGAGATAGAGTTCGGGATAAATGCTCTTTGGCCATAGCCGTCACTATGCAGGTGTAATAATGAAAGTTGAAATATATTTATAAATTGGGGGTCATACAGTACGAGTTCAAGCAATTCCCAATTAAAATCTGTCAGAGATCCAACACGTGAGCCGCGATTTAACATAGGCTATAAGACCAACTATCAGTGGGATTCGAACTTCCCTGATAATTTTTCATAATGACTTCTTCCTCTGGATAGCGCACACATTATCAATCAATTCACTTGCAGATGTGTTGGTATTTTCCGCGGACAGGCAGATTGTCGATGTGTGGTGGAGCACGTGATCAAGTGATTGGTGACCTTGGTATCAGCCCAGAGTCGAAGAGCCGGTAAAATCAAAGAATCTGGTTCAACCGAATGCGAGTCGCTTCATGAGGACAAATCCCTAACTGGATCGAACTCGACCATTTTTCTGAGTCATATTGCGCAACCACAATCGGAAATCTCTAATATTCCACGAAGCGATGCTAATCACAGCATAAAAAACGTTAACTGCACAAAATAATTGACTTGAAATTAACCAAGACCTAATCTATCCATCCTGGGAGGCATGTGTTCACGTTTTACTGTTAAATCCAGACGCTCCGATTCACATGAAACTGTTCCTTTATCGTAACATCTGCTTTCAATCTGTACTCACTAGTCATTTGAAGCGATTCATATAATTCGAGTGAATGTCTTCATATCTTGAGAGGAACAGATCAAAGTTAACAAAAAGTTCATTCAATAAGGAGGGCGGGGGAGCTCAGGGATGGTTAGAGAAAATACGGCACATCAATAAGGCCGGATACGAAAACAGACGGAACAAATGAAAACAGAGCCGGGGTCAAGAACGTCTCCAGATGAATTTAAAGATCGTTTCATTCTGTGAAGAGCGCGAACCGAGGGCACATAAGTACCTAAACTATCCCTCTACCTTCTCTGGCGCAAAACGTCTTTTTTATTCGGACATATGTGATAGGTCAAAGAATTTCGAGAATGCATAGCCAACTCGGTAATGGTTGGAAAATTGGCATGAGAGCATGAAAGCTAGTATTGGGTAATCATAGGTGTAATTTCCCCGAATTCACAATCCATTCTGGCCTTACGAGATCGTTTTCTCTCGCTCATGATAAAGCAGAACTCACGTTTTCAATGTTTTGATCACCTGACCGGCCATAAATGCGTCTAATCCGGTGGTCGGTTCATCCAGGAACAGGACGGATGGATCGGTGATCAATTCCATCCCGATGTTGGTTCTTTTGCGCTCACCGCCAGAAACTCCACGAATCAGATCTGTGCCAATCTGGAGAGAAAGTGAAAAATAGTGATCATTTATATGATCCTGACCGAACCAAGGTAAAAATAAACCAAAATATAAAGTTGTTGAAATCCGAGATGAAGTTGGAGAGGGAAGGGTCGAGAAAAGCTGTGGACATGTCCCGATATGTTAGTCAGCAGCTCAACTGGTCAGATAATTCGGTTCAGTTCAGTGACTGCTTAAATAAACTGACTTCACCCGCAAAATAGAGAGGGATATCTGCAAGTTTTAGTTTATTTAATCACTATGCCATAATCGATCATCAAATGCGAAAAAGTTATTTGTTTTGTTTTTCAAGTTGTGATTGCGCAGTGCTGGACCTTATATCCGAGAGTAAAGTTGTGATCTCACAAGCAGAAATAACATGATCCACGTGGCATTACAGTTATCAAGTAGAGTACAGACTGGAAGGTTCAACAGAACAATGAAGGAATGGCTCAATAACCATCGCGGTGATTGGGAAGGAAGCCTACCGGAAATCCTTTTCAACTACAGAACAACATCTCATTCGAAAACAGAGATACCACCCTTCGAAATCATGTACGGTAGAGAACCCAGAACGCCTCTTGATGCGTTACTCGGAAGATCCGGCGAACAGCTTTCCACGAAGGAGCGAGACAGGCTGGAGAGAGAGAAAACCAGGCAAACCCAGCTGCGCAACAAAGCAAGGC
>UZAN01042930.1:8356-18422 GCA_900618425.1 Echinostoma caproni
GGGAAGTGTAGACCTAGTTGGTCTTATTTGCTCATATACATAGTTCACAATAAAGCCAGCATCTCTTAGTTATTTCAAAGTGGAGGTTATTTGGCACTCAGTTTGCTGCGTTCAGTCCTTTTCTTCAGGATTAGAGCTAAATTTTGATTCTTCATTCAGAATCGCAGTGAGCTTGTCAATGTAATTGCATTTGTTCATCACCACTATTCCGTTTCCTTTGTCTGGCCTGATCAATATGACCTCCTGGTTAGTCAATAATTCCTTCACAGCATCTAAGTGCTCTTTTCGGACTGGTCTTTGAAGTCTTGGTTTAATCTTTCGGTAAGAATGACAGATGTTTACTAGGGTTGACTTAAGTTCCTCCGGTGCTTCATTAGATTTTGGCATCAACCCTCGAGTCTGAAAGTATAGAGTTTCAAAATGTACCCCATAATCGAACTTGTCCCGTCTTCTGATAGGGATACAAAGTTCGGTCCCAATGACAATGCCTCAATCATGGTATCAGTCAAATGCAAGTTAGATTGGTTGTGCACATACGGATCAGGACGATTTGGGGAGACCTCGCGTTCAGTCTTTTCAGTAACATATGCTGTCTTTTCTCTGTTCTGGATTTCATGGTTTGTTTAGTTTATTTAAGGAAAGTGACCTTAAGATTTTGATTTAAACAGTCCACAAAATGATGACTCTGTGAAATATTCTGTTCATATTCCAGCAATTCAGAACGCAAAGCGTCACATCGGTTCAACACACAACGACGTAGTGTTTTGCTGTTCGAATAAATCCGGTTTCGACGTAGAGCTTTCCAGTATAGTAAATAAGACCAACTAGGTCTACACTTCCCAGGCTGTACGAACTTCCCAAAATTCACAAACGGAGAACTCCCATTCGTCCCATATTGTCGATGACAAACTCAACTTAACACAGTGCTGCACGCTGGCTATCCGAACTACTGGAGCCAGTCAAACAACACATGGTTATACACAGTCTGAAAGATACTTTTGATTTCATACGTCGGATAAAGGATGNCCATGTTGTCGATGACAAACTCAACTTAACACAGTGCTGCACGCTGGCTATCCGAACTGCTGGAGCCAGTCAAACAACATATGGTTATACACAGTCTGAAAGATACTTTTGATTTCATACGTCGGATAAAGGATGCTAATTTTAAAGACAAAACAATGTTTTCACTAGACGTCGAGTCCTTGTTCATAAACGTACCACTGGTAGAGACGATCGATTTCTTGGTGAATTACATTGACGAAAACAACTTTAATGTTGAACCATTTATTCGACATTTAGCGCACAGCGCACAGGACTTTAAACCCCGATTCGTTTAAAAACATGGAAACTCCACAAATTCAAATAAAACTCGTGATTTACATGTGGTCAATTGATGCTACAGGATTGATAGAATCTCGATGTTGACATATCTGATATACCAACTTTTACAGTCGTTCCAACTGACTTTCCCTCGAGAGCCATAACTCATGTCCCAGAAGGAAAGCAGAATAATCCGTACTCTGAACACAAACATAAAAGTCGAATCGCATAATCTAACATCTATTTAACCAAATGAACGGATTCATTTTTGCGAAAGTTGACGTACGATTTCTCCAAAAGCCTCACCTCTCATTCAAGACAGAATAAATACTCAATCTGTGAAACTGCTTCCGCTTCAGTAGTGATCTTCCAACTTCGCCGATAAATACTCAACGGAATTTCAGTAAATTACTTTTTACGCAGAATCTCAATTAGGTTTGTCCGCGACTTTTTCAAAATTATTGTGTTAGCAAATTCAAGCAGTTCCAACGAAGTTGGTAGTTTAACTCGTATAAAATGTCATAAAGTTAAAATGTGAGTCTTCAAAACACTCATCAACCCCAACACAAGAAACACAAGCATATGATGTCATTTTGAGTTAGTTTCAATTGCACCATCCCAGTGAATTTGTGTCTCTGTTTCACAGTATATTATAATTGAATGGGATCTTTATAACACGAGTCGATGACTAACGTCAGGCTGTTTTGGTATTCCAAGAGGTAGTTAGGTTTTCGCTTGAGTGTGCCAATGGTAACAGACCTTGGAAAATACGTTGGGTTGTGAGGCAGTCAGATCTCAATACTATTCACTCAACCGTTGTTGTTGGTGTGATTCCAGTTTGAAACAGATGGTCAATCAGTAAAATTTCGAATCTACTCCGGAAATGCAACCCATCATCGGATCAAAACCGCGCTAACCGCTAGTGGTTTCCCAAGGCCGTGTTGCGAAGTTTGTATATGACTACTTCATCCTCGATAAGCTGATTCATTTGTAGAGACCTATAAAGTGCATCAATCCAAGTTTACGTGGAATATCTACGTGCACCTTTTAGGTGCAATAAATGAGGATGTCTGTTTACAGGGGAAAAGTATAAAAACGCAAATTCGGGTGAATATTTTGGGGTGATTTTGGAGTAAAGTGCAAGGGGTGTACATTAAGGCTGGTTATACATCTGTTCTTAGTTCTCAACAGAATAGCACATACACCCAATAAAGTGGGAAGAGACAACGAAGAAGCCTGTTATAAGCAATTTACTCAAACCTGTAGGGGATAAACAAGAATCATGCAGACCGACACCACGGTCATCTGTCCCTTATTAGCAATTCTAAAGTGTAATTGGTCTTACATCGGCATGATCCCAGTCCCTGCTTTCTTGCCTATTGAACCAGAAGCAACTTCAGAGTTGCTTCGTCATCAGAGATTTCGGATCATCCTCTTGTGATATTTCCATTCTGGTATTTTATGACACACTTTTACGTGTCGTTGAAACCTTAAAATTCCCTGACTCCTAAAGAATCTCGTTCAATCTCAACAATCGGATAATTGGCGCAGTAATCACTTCAACGTGGTGAATTTAATATCCAGTTTTAGGAGGAAACTAAGCCACATTAGCCTGTGATATGAACTGACCGTTCACCCCAAAATCATTTGAATTTTTTCTGGTGCTATATGTATGTGAATATATATATGCGCGTTTCCAGAGAACTTTTCTCCTGTTTTTCAGATCCCACTAGTTACTTAATACTCAGGAGTTGACTCCACTCAATTGTGTTGCGGTTAGCGGGTAACGCACAATCAAAGTATCGATTCACGTACAAAAAAAATAAGCACACATTGTTCAAAAATTTTCTCCCTGAGATGAATAATCAAAGCTTGCTGAAAAATACATGCATAGTTTAGGTATACACATCAGCCACCGACATTTTACCAGATACTATGTTAATCAGTATAAGTCGTCATATTGCTCGCATTCTTCCAGGAGAGTGTTTGTACGTTTTTTTATAAGCTACTTTTGATACTAATCTTGATGAATCAGCACGATTACGATTAAACCTTACGTTTTATTATTATTTATTATTATTCTGAACTTCACTGAGGAAGGAGTACAGGAAAGAGCTGAACAGCTGAAAACTGGATCGAATGCAAGCACAAAGAACATATAAACCAGATTGGGTTAGAAAGTGGTTGTTTACACGAGCAACTTTGCTTAGGACAGCCATGTCACCCGTTGATGATAACTGTCGATTAGGTTGGTCACGAAATCTTGAATGACCCAGAGTCCGGACCAGGGTTTTCACATACCATAAGCCAGGCCGGACGTATTCGAACCAATTTTTTTCTCCCCCAACTCACTAGCATCAAGCCGAGAAAGCTCACTGTGCACTTGCCGAGGTGAGTGATCGCGATGATCTAATACTTTCCATCTAAGCTCGTCATTGCTTCTCACCTAATTCCGTTGTGCTTTACAGTGATGCGTAGACCCCGGTGTTCAACCGGCCATAGTTTGTGTTTCTCTCCTTCCCGTAACGGTCATGTTTCTGTACCATAAAACAGCTCTGGCTGGACAGGTTCAGCGCACACTAACTAGACTCTTAACGGAAAACCAAATGTCACGGTGGTGCTAAAGTTGTCTCAAGTTGACAAACGCTAGCCAAGACTTCTCGGAATAAATCCCACGGCAATAAATCTTGGTTACTTGACTGTCAGTAAAGAAAGCCCTGCATGATAAGCGTTGGTTATTCCAAAATACAGTGATAACAGTTGCAAAAGCTCTCCCCCAATGAACCAACGGATTTTCATTTTGAGTAACTAAAGGAGAGATAAGCTCAAGAAAGGTACTCGATTGCGGCGACCCACGAACGTGAAACAATGCCATTCAAATACGAGACATTTATTTTATACACGTATCTCTAATTCACTCTCGCATCTTTATGATTGAAAATGAAAAGCGAATTACTATCACAGGTGATCGATTAAAATTCGAACAAAGCTATTAACCAAGCCAGCATTCTTCGAATTCGATCTGGAATTGAGTTGGATATCTTTTAACTCCACCAAGCACGATGACAACAGAGCATCAACGCTCATCTGTAACCATGGCAACCTCTGGTCTATTCATATGCAAATAACAGGCAGTGTCAATCTGACCATTAGGCGGATGAAAATGACGTCTCGTGAGAGCGTCTCGTGATTCGAACAGATTTTGTCGGAAATTGTTCAGCCCCATCGAATTGGCAGATCGAATCATTTGATGAGACACTGTTGCTTTACTCGAGTGAACCAAATCGTTCGCTCGATTGGACGTCACCGAATACCAATCCAGGGCAAAGGTCAACCGGAAGCTAATATTGGCATTACTTCCATATATCACGACCGAGCTACCACCATCTTTCATTCTGAACTTTTGAATGTATGCGATCAAAATGGCATGATTTTGCGTAAGTAGAAAGTTCAATGGTATCCATCATCGATCAGCTATTTCGGTGAATCACTCCGGTATCAAAATTTCCTCGTCCAACTGATACAACTATAGATGTGCGTGCAAAGCATGGTATGGGAAGCTGGTCGGAAAACAGCAGAAAGCGGGAACGAAGATTTGCAATCTCTCAGAAGGATGGGAAACGGTTTGCAGAACGACTAAGCCACTTTTGCGTTCTGATAGTATCAGACTCCACCGGTTGTCACGTCACTTCAGAGCTTACTGTGAAGTACACAGTGGGATCTGATAATGACTTGGTGGAATGCACGGGCAGTGAAATGACCATGCCTGCCCTATTGTGGTTTGTGGGCTTTGATGCACATAGCATTAAGTGACTCACACCCGAGAAATATTATCGTATCATCGCCACCCTCGTTACGAGTTAAAGATGGTTCTTTTCATTCTGTTATATGCCTACAAACGAAAATCTTTTGTTCATCTTCGATGTGGATAACCCAAAACAATAACAATGTTAATTCCAAATAGAAAAAGGAGTGGCGAATAAGCTCGTTCTCAGTGATTCGTACTCATACCAAGTACATCACAATGAATATCACACTGCTTATAAATGTATCAATATTCAAACATTAAAAAACTAATCAATTGTTTTGAAAAAGGGATTTTTTCATGTTTGAATATTGATAGGTATATATACAGTGTGATATTTATTGTGATGTATTTGGCATGACTACGAATCACTGAAACCAGTCTTATTCGCCACTCCTTGATCTATTTGAAATGTGTTCCATGGAGCTGTTTAGACAATAATACTAATTCTTTTAAGACCAAACATCGCTGTACAGGAAAGGCATCGGATATTAACTAGAGTACAAAAATAATTATGTACATGAGTTTGATCATTGCGAGTGAAATAATGCAAGGTTGTGCAAAAGCGTACAATCTGCTGTGTTCATCGTCAATCAATAAATGAAAATAATCACCAACTCTGCAAATATATCATCCATCATCCATATTATTTTAACGGAACAATAATGCAGATGAGCAAACTGTTCTCCTTATACTAAATGCTCAGTGTATTATTCTCGAATGCCTGTAAATTGTTATGCCGGAATGCTGAAATCCGAGTCGGAGCTAACTGACACAAGAAAACCGGGCACATTGTCACACGTATCATCTGATTGAGTAGGAATGTATTGTAAAAGAAAAGAAAGGGAATGGTGGATGGATTCTTTTTCATCGGAAATCTGTGCTTTCAGTTCCGACTGAGCCATTTCTCTTCCGATGAAGGTCAAGGCACAGCGAACCAAATCACACAATGGGATCTGATTTATCGTTGTCAGACACGAATGATGTGAAACTGCTTGGATCGGACTGCAAAACTGATCGCTCTCGCGTGCAACGAAATAATTGTGAAGAAGGTCTCTGATCCTCAGAATCTGAATACCAGATTGATGCTCTTTAAATCCAAATCCGAAAAGAGACAGAAATATCCGTTGCGTAATAAAAGCAGTATAATAGAAACAAGGTTTGTTGAGCAGTGAAAAAACTACTTTATGGCTGAGAAATGAACTGTGGTTGAATTTTCCTAAATATTTAACTAAAACAATGGTTGGAACAAAAGTACAAATAAAGTTATAAAATAAATATTTTGTGAGAATTTATAATTTGGAAAACAATTATTTAGCGGTGGAATACTTCCGACCTTAAAAATTGATCATAAATTAGTTACAAAGTGGCACTGGGGAATAATTGTTCGAACATTAAAAATTAATTGTTGGGAACAGAAGTGGAGTGATGAGGATAGACGGACTGTTATTATCGCATTTTGCCAAGAGTTACCGACATCAATAATAATTTTCTCCTTAATAATTTGGCATTTTCGGGAATAGTTGAAAATAGGATGACTGAGACTGATTTCTTAGTAGTTGGTTAGCATCGGTTCACCTTATACAAGGGATTTCTGCCCGCTTACCAGTCCGAATGAGTGAAAACCAATTAATTGGAAAGGAATGACCTTTCTCAGTGTCACGACAACTCAGAAATACGTTTTTTCGCCCAAGGTTACCTGTTCCCATTTATTCAATCACTCAATGGATGAGACTCGTTCCACTACAAATACTAAAACTGCTGCAGAAAAGTTTAATTTCTTTCGATGCGCTCCCCCCGTTCCCTCCTTTAAATCTCCGAATTTGTATGCAATCGTGGTGTTAATTCAATTTCTCAATAAACTTAATGTGTTTTCTCTTGGTTCCCATTCGTGGTCTTCATCGTTTGGCTCAGTTACTTCACACACCAAATATGACATCCGAGTTTCAAAATTAAGGTTTATGTATGCTGATGCTTACTAGCACTGAGCAATGCTATGTAATCCGGGAATTTTCAAGAGTCTATCTGAATAAGAGTTCCCTATTTTGAGTCTCTTCTATGTTCATTTCAACATATGGAATCAGTACAGGCGCTGATGTGTAATTGTGGTGATCCAGATATACGTGACCGCATTCCAAATAAGACCAGATACAGCCTGAGGTCATCCAAACAAATTTCCGGAAACTGAACCAATGGTACACCGGGTGAACATTAAATCAGAGTTAGTACATGAGACGCGTCTGCGCAAACGGTTACGCGATTGGACGATGGTCCTTCGACCAATTGCTTTCTACAAAACATGCTTTATTTCTATGAATAAACAGTGGCACTTGCTGCTACCAATTCTCCGTAGTTCAAGTACGAGGCAATCTAGTTCTCAGGATCCTAATACGGGTTCTTGTATTTCTGTATTCAATACAATTCCGATTACTACAATAATGCATATAGGTACTGAGAATACTTTTCAAGCAAATTCCATCCAGAACGCCTATAGATGGCCAGTGTTTTACCATACGAGCAGCCGTAGACTGCAACCCCCAACTAGTCACCATTTTACGAACAACTTTATTGCGAAGCTGTTTGTCCGTATAAATTTCTCAAATATCTGATTTTATAACTACTTAGGCATACTTTATTTAATTAGCTTTTTGAAGCAGTGAACTCATTGACTACGGTGGCGATATGATCCACGTCTTCCTTCGACACATTCAATTGCAACCTTTGTCTACATGATTTCCATACTTTCACCTGGTACTACTTTCGAAATTTCTTTATCCCTTCTACTATATCCTCCAAATTGGTTTCCAAAAGACAGCAAACCAATCGCCGCATGTCTGATTGTTGTATAAATTGAAATAGAAGCTTCAGAAACATCCAAGCACTAAACGATCTTATCTTGGGCTCTTTTCCACGCATTAGAACAACGGTGTTCTCGATGTTCTCAGTCTATAAACTATTTACCTTAGCACTGAATGTAAACGTTAAAGAAAGCCATGTATACCACATGGCTTGCCCAGCAAAATATGAGCGATATAGCCGCATTCGGCTTCCGTAACCTTTTAACCTGTCACTTGCTCAAATAGCTCGCATAGTACTTTTACCGTTAATTTGGTCATACTCTCACGGAATTTGGTAAACGTGTCACATCGATTTTGTAAAGGGCATATCTTATTCACCTTACGTTTGTCCGTTTATTCCAGCATTACTTTCAATATCATCCGTCACTAATCCCTGGACTGTTCTCAGTATAGCATGCAATAACACGAATACAGTAATAATTTAACTGGTTTCCCAAATCTCCTTTGATCTTCCTTCCGTACATCCGGTTGATTAAATCAAAACCGTACTCTCCGATTCCCATCCTGATCTAACCCAAACTTCGTTGCATTACACGTTCAATTGTGATACATGGACCGGCTTTTGGAAAACTGCCAACGACTTTGTTATGTCCGTGACAAATGTTATTCAGTACCGCTTTATTGATTTGCATCTTGTTCAACATCAACAATGACTTCTGAAACACTTCTGTTTCATTGTATACAATACCATCATGTGTTATATTGCCCTTATTTTAGAGCTACCAAGCTCCTCCTAGAGCAATACCAGCGAACCATTTGCAGTGCTATCAATTCTCGTTCATTCTAACCAATGCATCAATCAGCATGAAAATGTGAACTCGCTTCGTGCTCAAACTTTTACCGTTCGTTCTCCTTCCTCATGTTCACTATCACAATCAACAGTTCCGCGTCACGTGTTAACCTTGATTAAAAGTTTTGTATTGACTCCGCCTGAAAAAAATTTAGTCATTTCTGAAGGGTGGATTCACAAAGTTGTTAATCACCACTGGCAAGAACGGGAAGAATTGCTTGTTTGTTTAATTAATTTAGGGAATTATCGGTGGTGTGCACGGAACGAATCCATTAAGGTTTGAACCGGGGCACAAAGAGTTGAAAGTCTGACATGAAATTCATTTGGGTATTTGAAGCTTCTCAAAGATTTGTGCTAAAACTTTTACATTAGATCGAACCAAAGGGTTACAGAAAATGTGTTATGCTTTGTGCATTATTCAACCAATACCTTTTCTTGAAATTATTCTTGCAGATTAATAACTGGTTGCTTGAAACAATTAGCATATCTCTGATGTGTGTATTTCAATTTATGCATTCTCCGGCTAATTCGACGAGATGTGTTGCCACCACAAGGTCATGAGACCTATTATCTGTTGAACAGAATGCACGATTCCAGCAGGTCATACCATGTGCAGTAGAATAAAGGTGCGTGGTAAACTTGGATCGAACTGCACGTTTTCACTTGTAAGTACTGTACTACTGCGCACTTCAGAATGAACATACTTGATTAACCTTAACAGTTATTCGAAGTGAATGTGTATTTACAACTTAAACAGAAGACCATAAAATTGAAAAAGCCTAAACTCACATACCGCCCACCGTTCGCACTCACCACGCAACTGACGGGCACAGCTGATTTAGTGTAACCCCCGAATATGCATCAATTTCAATGAAATCTATGTGCCGCCGATTAGACTATACTATTCTTCGGAAAGCAGCAGAATTGAAGTGAACAAAGCGCTCCAGAAACAGTGGGATAAAAACAAAAATACCTTCAATCCGTTGGTCTTAGACCGGGTAAAGATTTTGGCTGCACTCAGAAGGGCAGACTCCGCCACAAGATGGTGTGAACATCACGTATAAATTTACCTTCATTCTTTTAAATTCTGACTGACCATAGCAGTATTGAGTTAATCAAGATTTAAGATTCTATGAACCGCGCCTTTGACAATCGGATTTTCAGTTACACAAGGTTTCATTTTATACCGGAATTTTTTAGATTCGACAAAGATAACTGAAAAGTTAGTTCGTTTTTCTCCGGGATCATTCACTGTGTGTACGTTTTCCGTCCATGTAACCCCCCCCCCCC
>UZAN01042930.1:18923-44720 GCA_900618425.1 Echinostoma caproni
ATGGATTTGTTAGTAAATGATGCGGGTTTATTATTCTATCCCATTCTCAAAAGAAAAGCTATGCGTGCCTAAAGAGCCGTTTGAATTCGTTGAACCAACATTAATGGGAAAATGCAATTGAGTAACGCATTTTCGTATTCAATGAAGCCGCATGGGTCTTATGATATCGAAAATTTATTCTTAATTTCCATCAAATTTGAGGAGAGTTTAAAAAGATTGTTATTGAGCAGTGCTTCAACAGGGATTTTCATCTCCATTTCAGTGATGTGATGCTCCATGCCACAACTCAATTGGGGTTGTTCAGTACCATCACACAGGCTCATTCATTGCAAAATAGAATGAACTCAGTCAATCTGCTTTGTCTGTCGGTGTTGCTCGTTACGTAAATTTCCTTTCCTCGCCCCCCCAGGGAGTTTAACCAGGCCTCATTGTAACAACAAACATTAAATCGTCATCTGATTGCTCAGCCGATCTAAATTTGAATCAATAGTGCGTCCCGGTACTGATATGTGTGCTGTTTGTATGTGCTCGTCTTTATGTGCTATTTTGTAGGTGTATTTGTGAATCCCTGCATGCGATCATGCACACATCGAGTATAGAGAACAAAACTACAGTCTGTGTGCGTGTCCTAACTTCAAATTCAAGCTGCTTTGCCTATCGTTGTCTCTCTCCCCCCCTACAGGATCGAACAGTTCTAGTTACGTTCTCGTTCCTCCCGAGCAAAAACTCCACATAGACACGTGTCACCTATTCGTAGTCAAGTGATGTCAGCAGGGTCTTGATTCTGTATTCTCTCACTCTCACCTTCTCCCTCTTCGTATGTGCATAGTTCCTGTCTAACGATGTTTGATTTTCTTTGTAAACTGGCTACTGTAGTCTCTGTCTCTCTTTCTCTCCCGCTCTGTCTATCTATTTCTCTTGGATAATGTTTGATGAGACTAACGGTATTCAGATTCCGTTGCTCCGACACACACAAACGAAATAAGACCAGTAGGGTACCTGTGGAGACAAACAGAGGGAGAATGGAAAAGCTATTTCAAAAATCCGGATGGCAAATTTCATTGGAACCAATTCCTACATTCCAAGCATAGAGCTGAGAAGAAAACAAATTACGTTACTCGGGAAAACATTACTTGTCAGATTTGATCTTTGGAAGTACTTTTTCCCCGTAACGAATTTGAATAGAGGAGCCAAAAGCACAGGTTTGCACAATGATCGTGGATCATTTCGCTGAAGCATAACTATATTCACCTATGTCGATCAAAAGTAAACAATTTTTCACCCGTACAGGACCGATATCCAACCTACCTATCTCTTCACTATTCGGTGCAGAATTGGTAAAGACGAGGAAACAATAAAAAATATTTGTATGAAGAGTACTACAATGTGTGCCAAGCAGTGAAAGTGAAGCAAAAATCTCGGGAGGATCCCAATATCTTTATTTAATTTCCGGTGTAGATCGTCAGCGGTGCGAAAACAAGATCTCACGGGCAGTACGCACATCGAATACTCACCAGACCACAGTGCGAATGGTTCGCGTGTGTCGCTTTGTATTCATGTGGTAGAGCGAAAAACGGCTTAGTGATTTTACTGTGAGTTTCAAATCCCACTTATCCTTGCGCTGTCTTCGAGATTCAACCGATACTTTTCTGGACCGGACAGTTATGCGTTGGACAGTATCAAGCCTGGATTATCCCATTCGATTGTCCAGAGGCACCAGGCACTCTTGGTCTTCGGTGTAGGTTTCACCCCTTAGGAGATCGTTAATTCCCCGCTAGTTGAATGCATTCAAATGCGATGAAAGTGTTTGTGATAACCGATAGCTGCTTCGTCCTATTCGGGACTCGTCAGCGGTTCGCGGTTCGATTCCTGCCAGGGACACTGCTAACGAGTCCCAAACAGGATGAAACAACTATCCACTGCTCTTTGTCGGTTATCACAAACATTTCCATCGCATTTGAATGCGGACAGATATGCATTCGTTCAGCAATCCAGAGGGTTCCTACCAGTATTCATTCTATATAGCAAGTTGTCTCTGACTCTGCATCAAAGTGTTCCTTAACGCGGCAGGCAGAAGAAGTAGCAGTTTATTTACACAATTGGATCAGTGAAAAACCTGCACTACTGTCGTACATCATCGGTAGGAACCAGTCAATCCTGAGGTCGCTTTTTATCTATGATGCACTTCAAACATGTCATTAGCTCATATGTGGGACAACGAGTTACTGATTGTGATTGGGACAACCTTTCTGTGTTACGTCTGCTCTAAGTGATTCTGCTTCTCCGTGTGAGATACTTCCCAGACAACAAGATGGAGATTTTACAAAAGCATGAGAACTGCTGGTCAAAGCGGCTTTATCTGACCGCATCGCTTGGTTGTCAGAACTTTAGTTAACCTCAGGCATACAGTGGCAAGTTTCCTAATACATCGTGGCTTAGAGAAATGTCTCAGAGACAAAACAGGACTGGAATCTTTAGGTTAAGTAGACCGTAAATATTGATGGGAGTGTCACTTTTAAGCAACGGGAATACCGATCGCATACATCAGAGACAGAAAATCCACGACAAGCTTATCTGAATATAACAAGGTTTGCCCAGAAATATGGTCCGAAGTAGATGTAAACCAGGGAGTTATTGAAACTTTCTCAGTGTCACATATGTTTTGATATCAAATCCATCATTTGCTATTGCGTATAGAAGACAATCAGAAATATTGCTTTGGGTCGAACATTCCACTGACTGAGTTCCAATGGACTAATCTAAGCGTTCTGCGCTTTAATCATCCAACCTGGTGCCACATGGTTGACCCTAATGTGGCCTGCATTGGGTTCTGCGTCATTTGGTTTCAAAATTTACACATAACGTTCATTATTCGTTCATTTATGCAAGAAATTCCACGTGAGCTCATGAATCAAACCAGGAATGGTATTATTATCTTATATCTGATATCCCGGAAGAGTACATAGCTTCGTATATTCTGTACAAGAAACGATCTATCGCATGAAATCTCTGGAGACATTGGTGCCAAATTTCGTCACAAGGCTTTTCCCCGGAAACGAGGAACCGATATCGAACCACGAGCAGTAGAGTAATTTATATTACTTACTGGGAAGGTGAACCTAAGCAAAGCAAAGCGTTCCAGAACTTTCAACATTGAGGCAGTTTCCCGGTATAGTAATCATAAATTCGTTGAACGACTGTGTACTCAACCGAATCGGAAATCCTACTTCAACGTCGTGCACATGCAACGTTTGCACTCTTGTTTCTTCTATGTATATATGTGCATTAAAAAGTACACGAACGCTGGTACCTCATCATTATTTTCAAAGCTCTTCATTCCAGTTGGATGGTTTTCAGCAATCACTATTGCGCATGATGCTGGCTCGTACCAACTAAATGCTTCATTTCTCCATCCGACAAATACACTTTCATCCTCCTTCCATTGATAAAACGTACAAATTGGGACTTATCAAAGTTTTTGAGATTCACAGGATTGGAACCCATAAACAATTGAATAACCCAACTGGACAAATCTATACTCCGAAATTTGCTTGGCAATCTATAGGTTTTGTTGATATCATGTCACTTTGGGCACTTAATGTGACTCTGAAGGCTGAGTGGATACCTTCAGTTGAAAGAAAGTCGGGAACGACTCCCTAACCCCAGTCAGTATTTGACGAAATACGTAAGAGCTATACAATCTCGTATATTTCGATGCTTGCCATTCTCTGAACTGTATGTTAACATCAACGGACTTCGTGAGGCAAAACATAAATTTCTAGAGGCATGTGTTTTGGGTTATGCCAGAACCCTGCTAAAGAGCAAACAAACGTGCACAAAGAAAACATTCTATAACCGAAAGTCACTGGAATCGATATCCCGGTAGCATGTACCTCATAAAAGCCTGAGCGGTAAGTAAACATGAATCAATCGTATCACTCTCTACGGAAACATGTCACTCGGTAGTAAATGACAATCATTGANCTCGGTAGTAAATGACAATCATTGAGCCATTAGTGTATATCTTTAAGCTGTTCAAAATAACAATCGACTCCTGCTGGTTTATCTCGGAAAACTTTCGTATTTGGAACGGGTTCTTCCCACTAAGGCAAAAACCCGAATGATACATGAATCTATGCATAGTTCGCCTGTGATAGACCGTTCAAGCGGGTGAACAATCCTTCTTATTCGTAAGCGCACAAACCTTCTGTCCTCACAAACTATCTCCGTTCCATAACCATGACATTTACTATCAAAAATGACTACTGCGCTACTCCTAACTGACCAAGGCCATCAATGGGCATTGATCATCGTCTACCACACATCATACAAGTTAAACGGATCCATTCCATCGATCTTCATTTTACCACTAAACCTATCGAAAAACCTTGTCGTCGATGCTTACGAACGTGGCTGACCAATGAGAAATTGCAGCGTAGAAAGGGATAAGTTTAAAAATTTTCCCTCAAAGATAGTAAAATACGAAGTCAAAATAATGCCATGCGTGCCTATATCTAGACAGCTCCCAGGTTTGCGTACTCTGTCTCATAGTGTGTACTCATTCCTGAGGAACGATGTTTATCGACCGCAAAAACAGACGCTTAGTCATTAGTGTTTAAGTACACCGTGCAGCCTGTGTTACATACTGGGAACCATTACAATTTTTTTCAATCACTGATGTGTTTGTTGATTCAGTACGTCTGTTGGCAGTTCTCCATGAAATTGGGTCTTCTTATTGCCCAAAGCCAACTTACTCTAGGGTCATAGAACATGAAACTTCATCTCAAAATCCAGGATGCTGCTATAAGTTATTCCACCCTCATCCTTATTTTCCGCATACGTTTGTAATATTCTCGTAGCTTGTTCCGCAAGTCCGTTGAAGAACGTTGTTGATAAAATGTTATGTGAAGTCATTTTTCCACGATCAGAATAAAATGCTTTCATTAACGATATGTCTCAGATTGAGTTTTGTTTCTCTTGAATAAGGCTCGCATTGTATCCATATCAATGCGTTCAATGAATTTATCCGATATTTTTTCTTTCCTAGGACACTTATTGCTCGTGAAATGTTTGGCGTAAATGTCTCAGAACTGGGTAACTTCAATGTTAAACGTAACTTATTACTCGAACCTTCTGCTACTGTCTACCTGCATTCTTTATGTTACCTTATCGCTTTCCAATTAAGTTTACAGTTGCATTTTAAAACGGTATACCGTGGTCTATTGCTTATCTATCATTTTTACTGGATTTTCACAAAGGATCCCGTCAGATTCAAACAGCTCAGTCCAAACTAAATTAGCACATTATCGTTTCCATTGTTCTAGTCAATGTTGCGGTTACCTCTAACCATATGTCACTTTTTCTGTAAGTGTTGTGATTTAGCAGCCATCATATACGGTGGTTGATCTGTATTTTTCCGAGGTATTTTTAACCGAAGCCAAATGGTATGCAAAGTTGGCACTGCAGCACAATACAAGCCACAGAACTGTTTTCCGAATTTTTTGATCGATGTGTTTAAGAGTTAGGAAATGGAATTCATGCACATTGATTGACTGACCCCGTTTGTGGTTGTTTTATTCAAGACATGTGAGATATTGCACCAAATCACTCCGCTACAACAAAATTTCACCAATGAATCTTGGCAGGGTTCTTCTGAAACAACTCCAAGCACATTGTACAATGACCAGTCAAGTCCGACCAAATTTATCATCGTCCCGAAACATGTCACAGATTCAGTGAAACATATATAAAAGGATTTAGCCGGTCAAACTTTAAATTTGCTCGGAAGCACTCGTCAAACTGAAGCCGGTGGATGCGCATTTCAGTGTGTACTGTTGTTACGTGTGCACGAGTGTGATCGTAACCTCATTCTGAGGCTAAAGGCACAAACACAGGTCATCGATTTATGAACACGGGCACAGATGCGGGTGCATCCATCTGTGAGCAAGTGTGTGATTGAGTGAAGTGGAACGGATGAAGTGGTGGGTTGGCAACAGATTGAATACGGAAACTCATTCAAATAGTTGATGATTACAACTGGTGTATACTCGTGAAACCTAGAGGCGAAAGTGACAAGCAATTTATCTTTTCCAAGGGAAGCTAGAATTTGGTCAACGTTAAAGCTAACCGTACGCTTATCGAACCAAAGTGCTAGAAATGAATGCGTAACTGCTTCAACCTTCTCATCCGTAGTAAAAAACTACCAAACGAACCAAAGCCTGTCACGAGAGTATGAAAACCATACCAAAGAGACTCGAAAATATAGGTCGCGTTAGGTTAGCTGGGAGCCGACTTCGGAATCAGCGTAACCGATGGTTATAATCACTGAATGATATAGTTGAGTGTTGCAAACATTGGTGCTTGTGCAATCTTTAAATCTCTTTGTAACCGTAGTCTACCAGATTGCCCTCGTTTCTCTTGGACACTACTCTCAACATTCCACTTCTCTCTCTAGCCTTCATTCAAAAGCACCGCACACATCTCTAACATCGTTTCTGTTGATAATGGAAGTTTATTTGTCATAGGTTCAAAACTAGAAAGTTGAGTTGTCGCAATCGAGTTGGAAAGAGAAAAATAACTATGTACATGTGGTTTAGGATCTTACACCAATAGAAACAACAAATTAATCCGCGGTCCGAAGTATCAGCATATGTATGAAAAGTAGTAAACCCAGAAAACATTAGCAACAGAACTTCCAGTAACTATCGAAGACCTCTATTTGTGATTTCTTAATTTAAGGCGTATATGTTTTTCCAGCATTTTCTGATCAATCGAACTTCCACTCGCGAATGAAATAAACTATTCACCTTTACCCGTCAATTATACCTATCCAGATGCAACGGAGCTGTGAGTAGATAGACCCTGATGCTATTCCGATCCAAGGTACTTGAGATGTACACAATTTAATTTAATTTTAACGCATCAAAGAACTCAAGTAAAATCTACTCAGGATGGCGAGATGAAAACAGTCTGATCCAATTTTGGCATACGGTCTGTTTTATTTAGCATCAGGAAGCTCATCACACAGTGATCAGGTTCGCAAGTACATCCATCGCTGAGCTACACCATTGTGGGTGATAACTACTTCTCCGCTGTGCAAATGGAGTGAGAAGTTATGCAACGCTTCCGATTATCTGTACGTAGTTGCACTGTTCTCAACAACTACACACACACATGGATCTTGGCGTGCACAAACAAGAAAAAACAAACATCCGATCGATCCGAGAGTGCAACAGAACCAATGAGGTCAGTCACGTGTCAGACCTCTTTCGTGTGTGTGTACGCTTCATATGGTATGCGATGCAATGGAGTGTAGAATACGAAATTCTTAATTTTGAAAATATAAAATATTTATGAGGAAAAACAGATAGATGTTCATTAAATGAATTCAGTTCATCTAAGGTGGGTGATCAGAACAAAAAACTGACGGTTCACACTGTCTTAGTTGTGTGGAAAAAGTACAAATCTATAAAAATAGGTCACGTGCCCCAAGCGTATTTGTCTAATCCGACCAGTAATCTCATTTCTGAGGTGTACACATCAGCATAGTGAACCGTGATTGAGAATACTGCTGTGAGTCTTTGTTTCCAGGTCATACGAACCACACTGTACCTTCTTCAAGAAATTCATGTTCTTTTGCCACAGTACGTGAGCCAGATTCCATTATAATCTACAAAGTTTAAAGACATCTTATCGACTCGGTTAGAAAAATCCACCTGGGAGGTTCCGGGTTCGATCCTAATTTGGGTCTATGGATTAACACGGTTAATACCCAACCGAATTGAAACAGCTGTCCAGTGCTTCTTAGTTTTTCAGTTCACTTTTCTTTTGCTCTGTACACGACGAAGTTCACTGATCAAGTCATAAAACGCACTACTCTCATGTAGATTTAAATACATCTCTAAGTAACAAAGCCGCTTGAAAGATAACTCTGGAGAATTAAGACATTCTGTGCTCATCAAAACATTAATTTACTACTTTACTTTCATGGACTAACGGTGATATTGTGATTCTTCATCCGAACCCATGTGTAAACACCCTATGGGATTTGTAAAAGCGAAGTCTTTGTAAGTTATATCCCATGATAAAAATTTGAATTTGAATACGCAAAATTTAAACACACTGACCCCAGCTGTTGCAATGGATTTCATCTATAATTACCGTAAATTGACAGTTTTTATCAAGCGCGAGAACCTAGGGAATGCGTTTCAGTTGAAAGTACGAGCACAAGTACTAATGTGGAATGAATGAAATACTAAGAACAGTTTACGATGATCCTCTAAGTAAAAAATACCAAAAGCATATGCACTCGTCTAGGGAAAAAACGGATGCTGTAGCTGACTCTAAAGGTTTGGGCTTTCACTCTGAATAGACTCCAAGATATAAACAAAAGCACGTTTGCTGAAACCTAAATTGGATAAGCTCGTCTAACGCAACGACCGAGTTCTTACAAGAAACCACTTTCAATGTGATTACCTTGAGACGGAATGAGTTATCTAAACCCCTACCAGCTACTAGTGATTGATTGTTTTATAAATGGTCTTAAATAGATAATACAGCAGCTCTGAATCCAAATATTGAATTGTGCTGAGATTTTTAACTGTTGTGTGTTGAGTCACAACTGCAGCCTCCTTTCGCAAATGACATCGATCCTAAACCCAAAACTGTTTTATCGTTTGAACAATTATGCCAAAGCGTCTGCCCTCCCGCTGCGCACATTTTTCGCCATCCACATAATAGACCAGTTATTTCATTTTTTAAACCAGGTTGATACTACTTTTAAAATAGTCAATAGCTGATCTGTAGGTACAAAAAGTACAGAATCAGGCACCGCGATTTGGGCATAGTCGGATCACAGAATCCAAGATGTGGTCGATAAAAAACGGAAGCGTTTCACGCATGTTACCAGCATCTATCCACGAATTCAGCATACGGCACCAATTTAAAGTCAATATTCTACAATAAAAATAAATGTTCTCAACAATAGCCAATCAAAAGCACATGCATTTTCACAAATTACAGTGGGAGCAAACGCCGACGGACGAGATAAACTGCTTTTCGGTGACTTCTCAAGCACCAGTAAGTTGCTAGAATTCTGACTCACGCCGTCGAAGTATGCATCGTGTCCAAATTTCAATAGCGTCTCGATGAAGCCGTTGATACGTCTTCTAAGTTTAAGTCAATTGGCACTCGTACGCGTTCAAGGCAAGGCGAGTTAACTTGCCCGATTGTATGAGATAAAACACTCCTCATATAATGGAGGGATGAGTACCAAAAATGATGTAGATGGCCTAATATGTCCTGTAAATGTTGGTAAATTAAATCTCACTGCAGCTAGGAGATCAGATTGATTGTCTTCCTGGTATGGCGGTATCTCGTGTGAGTTCACTACTGAGGGTAACAACAGTTGCGTCGCGATGTTTTTTGAAGACAGTTTTGGTTTCAAGAGACAAATATTTATCACTTTGAAAACCGCAAAATCCCTGAACTTCAAAATGTTGTAACGACCCTATTGCTTTCGCGCTTCGGTTCCATAGCAGGTGACTAGCAACTGTTAAGCGACGGCAGCCGACGCGTTTTTCCGTCGCGAAAACCAAGGTATTTTGGGACACGTTCGCTTGTTCTTGTTGACACGCGCCGTTCTGTCCCTCCGATATAGACCTAATCACACGCAGATTGAAAGGAATACCTCCTGTTGGAGTTAACACTAAGACATCAGACAGAGTTGGCCCCAACTGTCTTCCCATAGCTACATCTACCTGTGCAAGGTTATTTCCGTTGAAGATGAAATAAACTTTTCCGTTTACCTCCGAGGATCTCTTGCGCATCGGATGTTTGTCAACAAGGTGCTCTGAATGATCAGTCGCGCAAAAGATATTTTCTTAATCCTTTCGCACTCTTATAATAAAGGAAGACCATATACTGCCTCCTTCGAATAAAAAGCGAACCAGACAAAGCGATTTTTGAAAAGCACGAATTTATTGAAACTCATCCACTGTCTTGTTCTGTTCCGGACTCATCGGATAGTATCATCTGATTTCTGATGATATTAAGGAGCGGTATAAAATCACTCTACTAGCACTTAGTGTATATTGCTCCGTATTCAGATTGTTCATTTTGCATTGAACAGTAAATCAACATCGAGCTGCAACTTGTCCAGGAAATGACATTGGGCGACCGAATATTTCACAAGTGCTATAAACCTCCGGTTACAGACAACGGTCATTTCTATTCAAAACATGATAAAACTGAACAATTTCTGCAGATTTCTATACGGAGTGGCACGCCAAATATAATTTGAACATT
The DNA here is from genome assembly GCA_900618425.1 of Echinostoma caproni. Classification (NCBI taxonomy): domain Eukaryota; kingdom Metazoa; phylum Platyhelminthes; class Trematoda; order Plagiorchiida; family Echinostomatidae; genus Echinostoma; species Echinostoma caproni. Next base: position 29,229 of record UZAN01042930.1, read on the forward strand.
AGGGACCACTTGGTCTGATGGGAAGAGGAAGTTTTCTTTCATTTACCCGGCAATGGAGAGGACTTACATTTGTTTAACTGAGTTGCCACATCTTCAGTGCAACACTAGACACTAATCCCATACATCGCATTTGAATTTTCAGCGAGACAGAACCACCGTACTCCAGATGAGTAGGATGTTTTCCTTGACAAACTCTTCTACCAACTAGCTGCTTGCGTATTCCAAGTCATCTGACAAATTCAAGAGAGTTGAACACCGCGGTCAGTCTAGCGTTACTTTAGATCAGCTCACTGCAAACAGTTGAGGAATCGATTAGATGTGGATAAGTCCATCGACGATTTTGCCTAATTTAAATTATCTCACCCTCTAAACAGTCTATGATAAATCTGAGAAATACGTAAAGTCGATGGGTAAAGCTAGTTTGTACGTAACAACGAGAGATTTCATTACAACTGACTATTGAAAAGTAGTCAGTTAACATATATGGTTATTCCAAAAATGGACTTGCATTTGCGTCACGCATTATATACATATATGTTTTTCATAAAGCGAAATACAGGGAGGCGAACTTCACTGATGACTGCCAAACTCGCAATGCATATGCATTGGAGTTTGATGGACGGGTACTGTCAAGGTGTACAGTCACTAAGCAGAACGATTAGGGTTCTCAACCAAAACCGTTAGTTCTGACAAGAACCTAACCGCAAGGTAGCGGTAAGGCAGACTGGAGGTCCATTAACTTGGATCAATCATTCCTCCAACACGTTTTACCGACGGAGACGCTAGTTCTAGTCGAACCCCTAACCTGGAGGACCAGGAGACTGAACTTCGTCCGACTTCTACCCTTCGACCTCCCAGGCATGATTAGATCTTCGGCTTGACAAAAGCCATCCGGTGTAGCTTGATGGGTCAGAGGTGTACAAACCATCACACCACATCAATGTGCAGTCTCCTCGCGATGGATTTTATATATATATATATATACATATATATATATATATATATATATATATATATGTTCGGAGTACACTCCCCGATCGTGAGGTTCATTTCAGAAGACCAGGAAACGCGACACAAAAGAACAAAGTTCTGGCGCATTCCGTTATCCTAAACTCCCATTAAATTGAACACTGTCGTAACAGAGTGTAGACTTAGTCAAGTGAACCCAAATTTGATCGAAATACCCTTGTAAAAACGCGAAACAAGTGACCAAGTTTTGTCGAGTTCACACCTGAAACATATCAGGATTGAATGGAGAACGATGAACTTTACAGGTTTCCAGCTTTGCACGGCATTAACCACAGCATTAGCGAGTTTCAAATAAGCTGTTAGGGCAATTATAAGCCGTTTAATGAAGGGGATAACTGTAAATGGTTTGTAATCTAAAGACAACAGAATACACTGTATAACGCAGAGTTTCACGATTACTTTTTGTGACCAACATCTGTTACGACGGCCGTCAGTCAATGTGAAATCCACTAAACAACTTAGTGATGTTTCAGAACAAACAAAGGACTGGATTTAGTTAGCATCGAATTTCTGTTGGCTTCCTGCTCAAATGAAGCATGGTGTAAGCGATTCGTACCGTTAACCAATGGAATCTTAAGAACGACTTCAGTAACACTTAATTTTGAAGCAAATGCACTGGATTTAAAAGGAATCAATGTTTTACCTACCGGAACAATAGAGTACGCCATGAGAACAGTTTGACGGCGGTGGAAGTCTAGCGTTTTGAGTATTTATCATCAGCCGTGAAGTTAAGTAGTCACATCCTATCACCACTCAAGAGATAAGCAGCTTGGCCACTGCTTAGGTTCACACCACGTTTGTCTCACTTAGGCAATACACGTTTTGTTAGCTCCGAGCTTAGAGTCNAGGAATCTTTTATTTTCATATTTCTTCCACTGGTTTCAACGGCCGAAAACAGGCTATTGCCCCTATTCAAATGCTGTAATGTTGCGGTACGTTGTATGGAGAATACAGTATACTGAACGCATCGCAAATCCTTGAGTGATTCAACGCCTTGATGTGCACGTTATCATATGGCTTTGAGGCTCTAAGCACACACACACAATGAGACCCTACAAATATTATTTAAGCGAACGAGTTTCGTAAATATTAATATAAGCCTATCGTTAACATCTGAACATTACTTGATGCTGACTCAATCCGCAGAACAGTTAATATCGAAAACGTTCCAGTAAGAACAAATCCAGGTAACATGAACTTATTAACAAATGACACAGTTCCCAGAAACAGATAAAGTGAAATCACATGTATACAAATAGAGGGCATATGAAGAACGGGATAAAATAGCATTGCATAGAACGGGTAATAGAAGGGGTCTGTAGCGCTACCACCTGCGGCCTCGAATGCGACCACTAGCACCACCAGCCCGACGTCGATTATCACCACTAGTATTGTTCCAGCCGAAGCGATCACCCCTAGACCACTGACCGGCTGGTGGGACATAACGAGGTTGTTCCTTCCGCGCAGCGCCTGGTCCTTGCTTCGTATCTGTATCCAAACTGACTGAGGCTGGGCGCTTAGATCCAGGTGAAATTGGGGTGAGTGGTTGAAGCCAGGATAGAATGATGGAAGTTTTGAACGCCGGTGGGTTGTGGAAAAAGTTTCTAACCAGATTCTGGATGTTGGTGACCACCTGAATGGATACAAGGAGAATGAATTATATTGAACATAAAACTCATCGGTTCTAGAAGGAATAAAATTTTACATGGGGCAGTGAAATAATTCTTTGTTTTTTCACATTTTATTGAATGCATAAATCACAATTTCCTAGAAGGAAGAAGCAGTCAATCAAACGATTGTCATGTGAGACGAATGAAACGGAGAGTGAAAAGCAGATAGAAAACATGACGTGAAGGACAATGCGATGATCAACACCGTCACACAAAAAGCATGCCACAAATGAATATACGAATGATCCAACAGGATTAACTGATGGTCGGAGCTCTCCTCTCCATGATAACACGAATTGCACACTGAGGAGAATTTTGCTTCACAACTATGAACAAATCGTGAATCGACTTCTTTTTCACAAAAATTCTTTAATCATTTGTTTCACAGGTGAACTGGATCCAGAAGTATGGTTACTAAATAAATACCATTACAAACGGCACAATTCTTTTGTTATTATACTGCCAGTTAGTATTGCAGCTGTTACAAAATTTATATATAGCACACTGGTCAGTTAGTTATCATGACTTGATCAAGTAGAATAGTTTTTTTAGTTCTAATCCCACAAAAAAGAAATCTATGAATCGCAGTTCACTCAGGAACAAGTGAACAGTGGTCACGTCATCTCTGCTTTCCTAGTTAATGCTAAACGAAACAGCTACGCTCCCAACAGAGAGTTTTCATCATCAGTTCGCATCACTACTTAGAAGTAGTTGCGAGTCCAATTGAAAAATTCTTAAAACTCAGCTGAATGGTTGTTCGCATCCACTTATTGAACGTGATAATTTCACATAAAAAGACTGTGTACTTGTTAAACGAAAGTACCTATTCGACGAATTGTCTGGAACTTTGCTAAAAGTGAAAAAAGATTTTGTTGGTTAGTTCATCTACAGGAGCATCGACGTGTTTTTTAAAGGAATGATATCTGATACTGGACCCTGACCACAAGACTGGATACTGGTCCCCAATGGACTGCGCTTTTCACACCACCTTGCTATTTTACTTTGGCTAGCTGAAGGTTATGGTTGTGAATCCCTCATCACATTTTATTGTCCTTCTCTATATGTGCCGATGCTTCATCCGTGATGCGTACGCTAGATGAGATGTAGCTGCGCAGATAGCAAAATTTAACCTCAATTACCTAAGCAATTAAGCTGAGACTGAGAGCCAAACCAACGGAGAAGTGTATCATTTCACAGAACGCATACTGAACATGGGCACACTGATGTACTAACCATTCGGAAAAGCTCGAAACTTACCTGAATCATCACTTATTTCCCGGATAACCTCTATTTCGGATAGAAGTCTGACTGTTTCTATTTACCCGGTTGAAGTAGAAAATGGGAGATTGAGTGCCGATGGGGTCAGTTGAACTGTGCTTCAGAATTGTCTGCCCATCGCTCAAGGCCGTGTGGTTGAAAATTAATCAGAGTGCCATCACAACCCTCAACTGCTTTACTCATACCTATTTTACCTGAACCCGTACTCCTAATTAGAGGGAAAAGATTGAAACTATGATCGATAACCACAACCTTCTCCATGGCCCCACACTATGTATCTAACTACTTCTAGCGGTTATTCCATAGGCTCTTGATGAGCTGGCGTTTGAAAGAATTGCGTTGTGTCAAATTTGACATTTAGACGAATAGTTCTGCAATCGAGGTTGAGGAGATCCGTTGTTTGTGTTCTAATCGTGAGCCTGAATCTGCCGTTGTTTTGAGTGACATTTGGATAGCTCAATCGATTAACGTCCAGTGTTTACTGAGTCCTTCGGCGCACGGTTGAACTCAGAGGCGATGAGAGAATTCCCCTTCGATTTGTAACTATCGTTAACATTGTATTGTAGGTATCCGTTTCTGGTGGCTTTTGCATTTGTTTACAAGGTGCAGTGGAATCTGGCTCGCAAGAGAGCATGGACCGTGCCCACGGCTGTTAACCAGTGAGAGCGGATCCACTCTAGCGTTATCTGATGGTGATGTGATCGATTTCCGTCCATCAAAGTGAAGGAGGTAGCGATTTTCATGTAATACAGTGTCGTCCCTGGTGGGAGAAACTAGTGTTTGACAGGAACAATCCGTGGTCCGCGCAGTGCCGAAAAAGGATATTTCCGTTGTCCGTTGGTTGGGATTATATATGGACTGCCAAGAAATCTTTCTGATTGGTGCAGGGATCCCACTTGAGCATCTAAGTCTCCGGCGACTACGATGACTTCTATGGTTGAGAGAGATCCTTCATCCTTCATCATCAAATTGCAATCAGTCGGTGCATATATGGAGACGACGAATAAGCATTGCAACTTTGTTCCGTAGCCGATGGCCCGAACTAAACCGTTGAAACGCACAGCGCCGTCGGTTACTGAAAGAAATCAAGACAAAAAACGGGCACTTGACTTTGACACTTGGAGCGATCCCGACTCCATCAACGCCGCGAAGGTCGGATGTCGAATCGCGTGGCACACGGAGAGTGTGGCGCAAAGATGAGGTCGGATCTGCAGAACGCAGTGATGATTGAAGCAGGATCTCATGTGCGTGTTTCGGAGGTACAACATATGTCTAAATCGAAAGTTTCAATGATTCTAGCTAAGGAGGCCTGTTGGCTAATCTGATATCGTGTGCGGACAATAAATGCGTTCAAGTGAAAAGGAAATTTTGGTTTAAAAAACTTGATATCTTCTGGTTTTTGTCCTTATTAGTTAAACGCTAAGTGATAATCAATGGGTGGTATAAACAGACGGCATCTCATAAGATTTGGACGTGAGAGGAAGACGTCAACAGATGTGTGTGAGAGAGCGAGCTTTCCAAACGGTTACTTAAACCGTAAGGACACGGCACATTTCGCAGCAGCCCACGCCGATGAAGAGGTTGTTCTTCGGGACCCCTGATCAGAGCCTTTCACTCAAAAGTCTGATCCGCAAGGCAGCGGGAATTTATTGGTTTTGCTTTGAGAACCACAATGGAAGCCTTCGACTCTAGGGTCTGACCTGCAAGGTAAGTGTGCGTAGATCCAACGCAGTGCTGCGGCCAGAGCACTGGTGCGGGCGGCTTCTAGAGACCTGTTACGCAATACTTTTCTGTTTCAATTCAGTGTATTGTTCGCTGGAACGTTGATTGACGGTCCACAATTCAAAGTCGGCCCTAGGCCACATGCACCCAATGAAACAGACGGAACATGAACGGGACAACAACTTATTGCTGGGGGGTGCCCAGTTTTAGGGGGCGGTAGCCGTCCAGTGAAGTGCGAAGACTTCTCTCTGTCGAGAGGAAGCCCTAGGTACCCGGCTCCTACGTCTATCTAGCAAGGGATTTTGACTGTTTTCTCACATCTTAATTTGCTGGAGTGATCTCTACATCAGCGAGAGTCGGTGGTCAAGGCCAACCGGTAAAATATCTTCATCAAACTCCGGACCATAGTCTACCAAATGGGAGCAGATCGCGACCGCAATCCTTGCACGAAGACAGGACTGTTTGCAAAACAACAGCTAGTGCAAAATGAGAGAGGGCAACTCTGACACTCGCTTGCAGTCAGTATGCGGCGTACGGAATTCTCTTCCATCTGAACTACTGAACTATTTAAATCGCAACTTGATAAAGCATTGGAACACTTAAAATTTCAACATCCGTGAGTGATCGCACACATTATTATTCATTGTTATTTTCTCTTTTTTAAGTTATTCAAAGATTCTGTAAAAATCCTATGAGGCATGATAAGCTTTAGCTTCGTTAAATCGTCCATAATAGAACTTTCACTTTGACGAACACTGCCTTCCCCGGTGAATTCGTGCTGAACTTCGACTATTAGTATAAAGAGATCGTAATATTTAAATAAAACTTCTCGGATATACTGTGCATGGGACAGTAAAGAAAATATATCAGAGATGAAACCGGCTGGGTGATTGTGTGTTTAAAGGAAAGGACGTTAGATGTTTAAGAAACGACGGAAACGGGGAGTACTCCACAATTGCGTCACTCTTGCGAAAAGTGATGATTGAAAATTAGAAGTATCACACACGGGTATAGTCACCTGGAGTGGGTGCCCAGGAATTTGTGTACGGGACTATCGAGGAAGAACAAATAGGAGAGAGGTAGAAGAGGTAAATTCAGTTGATCAAAAAGCGAAATAGTGTCGGTAGAATAAGAATAATGAAGCGACTGGTTGGCGGTAGACGAGTGACTGTAAGTTGCATGTTGCATGATGAAAGGCCTTGGGCTGAAATATGGTAAAGAAGAGACAGAGAGACAGACGAAGCTTCATTTTACATATGATTACAATATCCAAGTGTAAGGCGAATCTGAGCATTGCTAAGTGAGAGATGACGGAAAAGTGAAAAACGTTTGGAACGGAAGAGAAAACCAATCTTTCGGCCAGCACTGCAAGCAAGTAAATAAACACAGGGTAAATATGGAAGAGAAGGTAAGGATAGTCCCAAAACGTTGTAGTCATAAGTGAAGGAGAAAAATTGACGTCGATGAGAAGTGGACAAAAGAAAGATTCTACCGGCATTGGACGAATCTGGTGCGGTGACCGAACAAGCAATGCCGAAGTTGGGCGCAGAGTTCCAGCCGCTCACTGGAGCTAATGGTCGATCATCATAGACTAAGGTGGTTGAGACATGTGATGCGCATGTCGCCCAATAGGCTGCCACAGCGCGCGATGTTTGTCGAAGTAGGTACTGGGTGGAAAAAGCCAATAGTGGTCAAGACAACACCCGGCATGAGGGCATGAAAACCCTAACCATGAGATCGGGTTACATAGGTAGCTTTAGGCTTCCTAGCCCGAGACTATGGTAACCGGTGGTTAGAGACAGTGAGTGATAAGGCTGGGTATCGCAAACAGTAGCGTTAGCGCATCTATTCGTCATTCTTGCAATCCATCAACATCCATTCTCCATCTTCCGTTTGAACTTGCCCTCAACATTCCATTCTTCCCGGTGCTCTTTTATCCAAATGGGCAGCCCAAAGACAGTAACCAAAAACCGGTGCATAAAAATGCACGGTTGATGGTCGTAAAAACCGAAACTAAAACATCGATAGAACTGACCATTTGGCATGTGCTGGCCTAAGTAAAGATCCCAGTGACAAGGTGCGCACTTTTAATCAGAGCTAGTGAAGATTAAATGGTATGACAGAGACGAGAACAAGAGAAGCGTAAAAAATTCTGAATCCAATTCATCGCGATTTCTGTAGGAAGCAGAAATAAACTTATTCAACTCACTCGATGAGCGAAAACTTTTGTCTTGTTATCTTCGGATTGTCCATTTTCTGTCAAATTGCCAGCGATCGACTGAGCGTATTCATGAGCAACTTGGCCGAGATATTGCAAACGAGGTCGAACTAATTTCAACCGAGCAATACCCTCAAGCACTTCTGGGGTTTCGCGTTCTTCTTCAGTGGAGAATCCTCCGTAAAACTGCGGTCGACAACGACCAAGTTGGCAAGCAACGTATAACAGGCACTCTAATTCTGAAAATTTAAGTCCCGCCGGAAAAGCTAGCTTTTCTGGTGTCTCAGATTCATTTGCTTTCTCGCTCTCCGTAACCTATTTTGGTGTAAATTAATCAAACTATAAAATGAATGAACTCACCTTTGCCCCCGATTCTGTGGTGGGTATTTCTGGTAGAAAATGTACCAAGGTATCAAACAGAGCAGTCATATGAGTGGTAAGTTCAGTTATCGATATGGCGGATAGCGCTGGTCCGTGATGGGTAGAAAACTCAGCCATTGCTCGTAAAAGGCTTAATCTGTCATCTGCCAGTTCATTCGGGATCTTTGTCATGACTGGTATGACCTTCTGTAGCAGATAGTTAAACAATTCGGTCGCATGGACATTTTTCTACAACAGGTAACGCTTGTCGACAAATACAAATAGAGACATACTGACACACACAGAGCAGCTTGTCGACAGCTTTCGCGGATCTGTGCCACACAGGCAGGATCAGTTGCCTTAATTGCAATATCAAAAAGATAATATGACAACTCACATTAAACTGCGGACAAGCCTGGAGTGCTTGATCAGAAATCATACACACCAGCTTTTGCCGTCCTGGTACGGAGGACATGCACTTCAGTGACGAGAGTATGGAAATCAATAACTGGAATTCTTCTTCTGAAACGTCCGTGAGAACTTTGTTCGTTTGGTCCACCACGAATTCTTCTACTTCAGTGGTCAAAAGATTCTCGGGCAAATGTTTGAGACGCTCGGATAAAAATTTCATAATATGTTCTCTAGGATTGTCTGGGTTAACGGTTAACATTTGGTTAAAAATCCCAGCCAGTGTGGCTTTAGGTTCCAAATGAAGGAGCTGTGACAAGGACAGTGAAATAAGATGCAACTCCTTACGAAATACAACTAGAGTATGTTACATGGAACTTACCGCACTGTCCTCGGATTGGAACATTTGAACTAGAACATCCGCCACACGGGGTATGAACGCCGGAATACGCTTGCATAATTGGAGTAAATCATGTACTGCTTGCTTTCTGATGTTAGAATCATCATCATCACACAGATCCAAAATGCAGTTAAAGCTTTCTTCTTTCAGATTTTCAAATTTTTTGGAGAACCTAGCAATAAACTGACACGCCAGTCTTTTTTCTTTGTCATCACCTTTCGTGCCAGCTAAGATTCCGCGGTAAGCGAGCTCTTTCTGTGGAGTTATTGCAATCATTAAGAGCGTATTTTGACTTACTTCTTCTTGCGTGGCATTTTCACTAGATACCGTGTCGTAATATGTATACAACTCAGCAATAGTTGGCTTTGCCATTGGAGGCTAGATAAATGAAAACATATTTTAAGTAGATGTGAAGGAAAAAGAGGGTACTGAAAGCCGTGCCCGTGGATGTTTCGGTCAGTGGCTTTTGCATACCATGGTCCACAAGTGGATGTAGGACCACAACACGGTCCAACGAGGCAAACATATTGAAAATAGCAGTTTTCATAAAAATGTAATAATTATTGTTCCTCACAAACATTAGGGCGAGGCTGATAGAGTACACCGTCTTGCATATCTCATGAGCCCGTGAGAAGGCTTGTTAGATTTGATCGTCATTGGGTAGAAGCCAGATGTTAGGAAGACAAATATTTTTTTGAAAACTGGACTATTTCTATGGGAAATCGAAGTCCATTAATAAGAAACTACCGAAAGAGATTCTAGAGAATTTGTGATGTGCTGCAGTTGCGTGAGTTCATAATTTGCTCAATCTCAGTGACCAACTCTTCCTTGGAAAGTTCTACTATCGGTTATCGACCATATTTTCTAGAATACTCAGGGTGCAAAGCACATACCGAATGTGGCAACTGCACTTGTTAATCTATCAAGTGCGGTTTGCGCGTCTCCCATACATTCAAACAGACAGACGATGTCATCGGCGTACTCCAAATCGCACAGCTTTACTCCAGTTGCCCATTTAATACCTACACTTTGGAGTCCACTTAGTGCGTTCTCCAGTGTTTCGTCTCCGACGAAATTGAACAGTACCGGCGAAAGAGGACACTCTTGACGAACGCCACTGCTGGTGACGAACAGCCTACTTAGATTGTCGTAAACCCTTACACGATCGGAGGTCTGTGAGTACGGTGATCTCAGTAGAACAACGTACTTCTGGGGCATTCCTTTTCCAAGAAGGGAGTCCATCAGAGCTTCGCGATCAACTAAGTCTTTTTAGGTCAAGGTACACTGTGATCGTTGGCCGACGGTGGGCGTGACGCAGCTCAACGATCTGACGCAACGTAAAAATTTGATCAACACATCCACGGCCAGGCCGGAATCCGGCTTGCTGTTCACGGATTTTGGTCTTTCTTAAAGGCTTCAGACGTCGAAGTATGACCGAAGCTAGCACTTTAGTGACGATCGGGATCAAAATGATCCCGCGGTGGTTTTCGCAATCGCTGCGAGATTCTTTCTTGAAAATGGGAACGATCAGTGATTCGCCCCAAGATGAAGGAGTGTGTTTTTGCGTCCAAATGTTGCGCAGTGGGGTAGTAATAGAGCTTACGAGGTTAACACCTCCCATCTTGAAAAAAGTGTGAGGGAGCTCATCCGGTCCTGCTGCCTTTCTTCGCTTCAGAGCTTATATGCAAGACCGAAATTCTGCTTCTGCTGGAGGATCGCATGACACTGCCCACGGAGCTTCAGTTGCAGATGAAACAGCCTGGTTAGCGCCTGACCAGCTGAACTGTTCGCTAAAGTATTCTACCAAGCGATCGAGTTGTTGATCCTGATTGTGAGTAGCTTGTCCCCTCTTATCACAGACTGTTTCACTAACTGTGGTTCGCCGACCTCCCGTTTTGCGTATCAGTCGGAATAGCCTTTGATTATTCCCTAATGCATCCGCTACTTCCATTTCACTAGCTATCGTCGCCCACCAGTTCTCACGGTCTTTCTTGAGGCTCCTCACCAGTTGACGTTGTAGACACCACCTAACTATTTGGATCCCGGCTGGTTGGGATTTTCTCCATCAGTGCGACTGACTCCTGAGATATCCGATACCTCCGACGGGTTTGATGCTCAGACCCACAAGCAAGATTAGCTGCGGAGTGCATTGCTCGGCTAATTTGATCCCACTGCTCATCTACATCACTATGTTGAGGAGCGCTTAACTCACACACTAGCTTTGATTCATAGCGCACACGAACTGCTGGAACAGATAGTCGATGGTGAGCTGTACGAGTTTCGTGAATTCGTCGCCGGCCAGTCCGTCGGAGAGTGAACTGCACCAAAACTAATGCGTGGTCAGACTCGACGCAGGTAGTCCGATAGGACCCGCAGTTTGGTACTGCGCCACGCCAACAATAGCTTACTACTATGTGGTCGATCTGAGTTAGCGTGCCAGTTGAATTTGAGCATCACGTTGCTGTCCGTTGAGAGCTGTGTCGGAAATTGGTGCTGGATAGGAACAGATGATGGTCTACGCAAGAATGAGGAAGCCGATCGCCGTTATCTGTTTGTTGGCTGGGTAGAACACAACTCCCGCCTAGGCAAGCTGATGCGCTCAGTTTTCCAACCTGCGCGTTCAAGTCATTTGAAAGTACAACTATGCCGGAGCTTTGACTCATCCGAATGAGATCGGTAAGTTCATCGTAGAAGGCGTCCTTTTGGGTATCAGAACTGCAATTGGTCGGTGCATATGCTGATACGATAAACAAACAGTTCAGTTTCTACAACCATTAACTATGCACTTTCGTGTGCCGGTTTTGGTTGCTGTCTTTTGAATGAAAGAGCAAAATGAAGATTGGAATGTCGAAGCAAATTCAAGCGGAAGGTGGGGAATTCATATAGAGTGATGTTAAGAGAATAACGAGTGGATACACGAGTGTCACTGTTTGTGACACCCAGCCATATCACTCAGTGTAGCTAACCATCGGTGACCATCATCCCGAGGTTCCCAGCCAGGGAGCCTAACGGGGCCTATGTGACCTGGTCTCCTGGTTAGGGTTTTCATACCTTCATGCCAGGTCTTAGTTTGACTACCCTTTACCTTTTTCCGATCGCTACCAGCCTTGGCAAACATCGTTCGCCGTGGCAACCTATCTGGCGACTTGCGTAACACATGTCCCAACCAGCGTAATCTATGGAGGTCCATCACTTGATCTAGTGGACGACCGCGACTGCCTAAAACTCTACGCCTAACCTCAGCATTGCTAGTCCGGTTACCCCACCAGACACGTGCAATGTTACGTAGACAGTGGTGTTCGAACACCGATAATCTATTTTTAACCTGTTCCCTTAGTGGCCAAGTCTCTGCACCGAAGAGCAGGACTGGCCGAACTGCTGCAGCATACACTCGACCCTTCACAGACAGCCGGATGTCATGACGGCGCCACAAATGTCTCAAGTGCGCAAATGCCAACCGAGCCTTTTGTATGCGCACCGACACTTCATCTGTGATGCGTCCGCCGGGTGAGATATAGCTACCCAGATAGCAAAATTTGTCTACTTGCCCAGTTAAACAAACACCTTTCTATGTTGCTTCCTTTCCGGACGCTGATTGAACCCTGGACCCGCACTGCACATAAACGACTGTCGACGGGGATCCAATCGATAAGAGGGGACTCCGCCCTGTTACTGAGTACAATAACTACCCCGCGCTGACCCACTAAGCGGGCTTCGTCGTCGCCTGATTTGCGAAGAACGTATCTCGAAGACAAATCTGGCGCGTTCAAGTGACTCATAGTAGTAGGATCCTAGATACGAGTCTCCAACACGCAACAAATATCGATACCCAAGGATTCCATCGCACGCGCCAGATAAGCTTGTTGACCTATCTGTATTATTTTCGGTTGTATGCATTTGAGTTTGATGGGCGGGTACTGTCAGGGTGTACAGTCACTAAGCAGGAGAACGATTAGGGTTCCCAACCAAAGCCGTTAGTTCTGACAAGAACCTGACCGCAAGGCAGCGGACAAAGAGAAGCAGAGACCCATTTACTTGGATCAATTGCTCCTCTACCATTTTACCGACTGAAACGCTAACTCGAGTCGAACCCCCAAACTGGAGGACCAGGAGACTGGACTTCGTCTGACCTCCACTCATTGACCTTCCAGGTATGATAAGATCTCCTGGCTTGACAAAAGCCATCCCGTATAGCTCGTTGTGTCAGAAAGGTGCACAAGCCATCACACCACGTCAAGGTGCAGTCTCGTCGTGATGGCGCAGAGACTCAGCGGAAATCCAGGGTGTCAGGACACGGCGTGTCAGACCACAACTAAATAAGCCAGCAGAATGCAGAGCATTCTTGATAAGTGATCAGTGCTCATTGATGTTTTCCGGTGGGGTTGGTTCTACCTTGTCAGCTAGCGCTTTTTGAAAGACGGCTAAGTATGCTGGTTGAGACAACTTACTGCAGTCTAACCGCCGCTGTGTCGTACGTTTAGGACACCCACATGGATAGCTTGGTGCAAACTAATGCGTGATCGGATTCGAGGGCAGTGGTCCAGTACGGTCGGCAGTCTTGCATGCAACTCCGCCATTTGTGGCTAATAGCGATGTGGTCGATCTGTGTTTTTCGCTGATTCGAGGAGGGTAAACACCAAGTGGCGTATGGGCAGTTGGAACGTCCGAAGTTCGCACTGGTGAGGAATAGGCGGTGGTCAGAACATAGAGCCAACAGCCGTTGCCCGTTTTCCAAGCGACAGGAATCTAGTCCGAAAATACAACCCAGATGCGCATCACTCGAAGTCAGTCGGTCTACTCTGGCATTTATATCTATTAAAATATCAGCCCGATTTGCCTTACGCAAGAAGTCATGTAGCTTTTGGTAGAAAGTATATTTGACTGTATCTGGGCTACAGTATGTAAGTGCGTACGCTGAGACGACAAATAAGTTGCGTCTTTCGGAGCGACGAATATTTACTTTGCAAGAGCCTCTAAGTCTCACTGCGCATAACCTGTCGACTAGGGTCCAATCCAGGAGCGCGGTTCCAGCTCTCACTGAGAGCCACACCAAGGCCAGAAAGACCAGAAGCTGCAGCCTCAGAGTCCCCAGAAAGATACAGGTGAAACTTCGCGGGTGGGTTTGACGGGGACGTTAATCAGATCGCGGAGCTAGAGTCTTGCCAGCTTCTTGGATGCAACCCGAAAGTAACCCGCCCGTTGCCCTATACGCATCAAGGTACGCACGTTAAATGTGACTAGTTTCAATGGGTGTCGAAGACGAAGAGCGTCAACTGGTGGAGAAGGATTCGGTGAGACATGAACGCTATTTGAGGTAGGATGCGAGAGAATGAGGACGGAATTTCCATCGGAGGCATAACTGGTAGTACGATTGTCTGGAGATCTTGATAACAATGGGAATGTTTGAGGGGGTGAATGAGGTTGAGGAAAAACTGGGGAAAATATGTGCACGGTGTAAAGCGATTTTCATGTGCGAGAACTGAAAGAGCAGGTTATTGATTAAGTTGAAGTTCATTGTTTGCATTGTGGGCTATTGTGCTACTCGGTCACCAAATCCAGAGTAGGTCTTGTTCCAGGATGCACTCTAGCCTTTACGCAACCAAGCGCGAGCTACAAGGCAGCAGTATTGTTCCAGATAAGGCGAAGACCGGTCGGTTGGTTCATTCGCCTTCTCTGGAAGACCTTGTCGGGTTGAAATAATTCGACAAGAGGGCCATGGCCGTATTCCGCGGCGGGCCACACTCAACACGTCTCAGTGCTGTCATAAGATACATGTGGTGTTTTGTGAGAAGAAAGCTTGTCAAGTGGTAAACCCACCACATCCTCGAGCACTGCCACTGATCGCCCGCGACCGCTTATTCAGTGAGAATAAACCCACCTTATTCACAGTTAACCACCAGCTGGCGACCGTTCCCCTATCTGCTATCTGGCGACGCGCTCGGTAGCATACACCTCTGTTCTTTCCGAGCCCGCTTAGTTACCGTAAAACGCAGTGAGATGCCATTTATCTCGTAAAGAAAACCCGGTATCTCTTGTTCCAGACGCTTAAATGCACACTCGACCGGACTGACAGAGTTTCCGCACATCAACCCAGTGGTTTAGATTGTGCAAGTCCTTTTGGAAGATGCGGTGACCCTCAAGTGTTCCTATGACTCGCCACAATTTCACATCATCCGCGTGGAGAATGAAATTGGAGCATGAAATTCAAACAGACGAGAAACGGTGAGCCATTTAAGTTATCCCACTATTTGCTATTATCAAGTTTTTACGTGACAAGTGCAGCGGGAACTTTCACGCAATTATATACATCACATTGCTCACTGGGTTGATTAGATGTTGACACCAGTCCGGTACTCCTGTTGAGTTTTATACGGTGAAAACTTTTACCATCAAATCATCAACATCTA
>UZAN01042931.1:11200-44720 GCA_900618425.1 Echinostoma caproni
TATATATATATATATATATATAGAAACGTAAGAGCCACTTAAAATGACGGTTGCATGATGTGAGAACCATTTAATGGGTGTATCAAGGTCAGACGAAAAAACAAACTTGAGGCAGGTAACCACGTGCGTGAGGTTATGCCGAAGATCATCTGTGCTCTAGTACAGTTCCCATGGTTGCTGATGTGTCTGACCATAGCGATTCAAAGACTGCCACCAAGTTAAGTGATCCGTTGGTAGAAATCCCAGATTTGAGAAACTCGTGTCTATCAAAAGGCTCGTGCTTGCCTTACGACCTTAAATTGATTCGAAACCCATCTATTGTGTCCCTAGGCGTCTAAGTAAAAGACAACGAGAGTTTTCTATCTGCGATACTTCATTGCAAGTAATTGTTTGTGGAACTGCGTTGCTTAGTCTGATAGAAAAATATGTTATATATTATTATTATTATTATATGTTATATATTTGTTGCCATGCTAAAGCTCTATATAAACACTGTATTTTCTGCAGTATGCACCATGTTGAGATGCAGCGAAATCGTCCTGGACATAAATCGTGCAGTATTGCCATATGGTCTTTTCTTTTGAAATTAATCTCAGGAAAGGCTTGTTTCCGAGAAATATTCGGCAACTGAATATCTCTGCCTATAAGAGCAAACTACTAACAACAACCATTACCTGGGCCTAAGATATAGAACATGATTTCAACACTGAACTTCCAGTATAGTAATTAAAAACGACAACAAATCCCATATTGAGACAATGGCCGAATGGAATGGTTATGTTGTCAGTACCACCGACGCTAGATCGAGTTCAATGGCTGGTACCTGATGCCGTCCATTGATTCCTTAAACAAGTGGTGCGCAAAGCGTCAGACAGACATTCCTTGTGTTAGGTGGTGGCGGTCAAGCTGTTTAAATCGCTGTCAAGGGTGTGCTTTTGTTATAATTCTATAAGGCGGCGCCTGCACGAGGATAGTTATTCATTATGAACTACGGCCAGGGTATCGGAAAATTTGACATTCGTTCAAAAAGCTGTTTCATTTGGAACGAGTCTTCAGAATCTCTACAAGCACACAGGATAGTGAATGGAACGGTCCAATAGTAGATGCGAATATGGCAATTAGCTCCAACACGTCTGGTTCGTTTTTGAACGTTGAGAGAAACCACCAATCGCATCCTTTCGTAAACTACTCACGAATGTGAGTAGTATATCACAACACTTTGGCCCGTAGGGCTGGAGGTACGAAACTAGCCAGCAGGCACTACCGTCTAACTTCCGACTCAAGCCTGACAACAAATTAAACAATAAATGGTAAAGAACAGGGAGAAAAAAGTTGAACCGATTGAGAACTCTCATGAACGCACCTTTCCGCAGCATAGGATCAACTTTTTCACACCTTCCGGTCGTTCGGCAGCTTTGCCCGTTTCCGGGATGAAACGTTTGAACTCGGATCCTGGGAGGAAATCTTCGAACGGTGACCTGGCATCCGGATGGCGCAAAAGGGATTTCGGCGTGAAAACAATCAGCTAGATAAGCAAGAGTGGGGAAACAGTTTCCCATGAGTACAGCAGATATGCAAAAATAAGGATCAATAATCATTCACATAACCGGAAAAACGGCCTTCATATAACCTGAAGCACAGAACTGAACCCAGACAATTACTTACCACTTTTGTTCATTATACATGAGCACGTGTACAGACTGAATGACGAGGCACACTTGATGAGGATGCGAAAAACCTCGGTTATCATCTTCGTTTACGCAAGAACCAATTCCCAGGTAAATTCACGCAGAACTATCTCAGCTTGTATTATTTATCCTAGTAGCGAAGCAAATCGCACTGGAGATATAAATATACATTTAAAATCCGTCTTATCGAATCTTGGCAAGTTACGGCAGATTAACGCTTGTCTGCACACAACAGTGGGCCTGCTGAGTGGCGAGCCTAATGGCGAACGATACCATTCAAAGGGACTTACTATTTTTACTTTACTGCGGCTGGATCCTTAGAAAAGATACACCGGCTCTATGAATGTCTCTGATTGCCTCGCCTCGGAAGTGAGAGGGTCAATGACTTTAGTTTTAAAAGGCCAGTCACATCAACCTTTGTCACGACAGCGTCATTGAGCTTATGTGGCTTTTATACAGGAGCCAGGTGATCAGCCTGAAACCCACCACACCCATGTAGTGTCACCGTTGTTTGCTCGTGACTGCTTATTTGTTGCGGTATTCCACAACTTATTCACAGCTAACCTTCTTCGGTGAAGGTATCCCCCTATCCACAACCCGGGGACGCGCCTTGTACCATTCATCTCTGCATAACAACAATGGTGCTCTGGCGCAAGATGGAGATCAGTCTGCGATTCAAATTTGCGCATACCACACTTCTACGAACTCGGGCACCGCATGCGACTGACAAATCTGGTCGCTACAGATGGAAAGTATCAGCGAATTAGGGGTATTGAATCAATGGAGTTTAAGATCCATGAATAGCGTTCGCTGGTAGGGCAATGAACGTGTATACTGTAACATCAAACGAATCTAAGCGCTTATTCAAAAGCTCCTCCCATAGCAGCTTGGTTATGTATCGTAATTGTCAGATCATAAAGTAATTTAGCTGGCTCACATTTCCATCTATGATTCTATCTTGTAGTGATTTAGAGGTGTACAGCTGAAAAACTGAATAAGAACCGTCGATTCCGACACGCACAATTTAGGACTATAAAACACTTTTCAAGGAAATAGCGACTGGAACAAAAATAAGCTAAACCTGCCTCGGGACATAGACTTTGGTTGCCGTGTCTGGGCAGCTACGACTCAATGTGTGCATGAAACCGGTACATCTTCTCACATACAAAACAGAGTGTTCCCCACAGCACATTCACGACCCGAAAGATTCTTCGGGAGAATTTGTAGTTGAAATCAAACGGCCGAGTTTGAAAGTATACCTACAAATGGTATCACTTCGCCCGATGCACAACAACTGTGTAAGCAATCTTCTAGGATCGGACTTCAGTCAAGAGGGTGCTCAAAGGGAAACATAATTCATGGATGATTTTATCAATTGACAAAGAACGGGCTTCGGGAATGGTTCGGCAATGAGATGTGAACTCGACAAGAGCTTGCAACTGAACAAAAAGGTGTTGTGTCTCATGGGATAGACTACAGAATAAGTGATACTGGATGAGGTTGAATACACAGAAAAACGGATAGTACCATACCTATTCAAATCCAGGAACATTACTGGTGGTGGTGTGTTCTCCGAGCTGGAAGTGTTTTTTGCAGATATTTCGTAGCCAGACTAGGCAGCATTATCAGTGCAACTTCCCGCATGTAGAACGGTTAAAATGCCCCACGGAACACAATTTCGATTACAGTGCAACACGACAAATCCGATTAAATGACAGTTGAGTCAACAACATTGGGTTACCCACATTTTAAGTGGAGATTAATTGTGATGCAAACGATTGACCGTTTCCATTCGTATATACCACTGCTCATATTGTGTGCCGTACTGACATAATTCAAATGCATTAAAACCGAGCTTGTTTGCCACTTTGTGTTCTCATATTTAGAACATTTAACACGAATGAAGATGAGTCCGCGCACAGTATACAACGATCAGATGAACGCACAGAAACTGGATCGACTTAGTTGATGAACACAGATGGTCGGTTTTGTACTGTATAGATAGTAAGAAGCAAAATCAGTTCGCTGTGAACACTGAGCAGCTGTACCTCCTTGGAATATACATCACGATTAGAACGAGATTAGGCGCGACACGAGCTCACAGAGTTAGACTTGCAGAGAAACCACCAAAGGAGAAACTATGGGATTTATGAGCCAAATTTAACGAAAAGCATTCAATTCTTAGCAACGGGAAGTATGTTATAGGTGATAAAGATGATTATTCTCCAAGGTTCAAGTACCGTGCCGCGGACAGCGACACATGTTACGCCCATCCTGGTATAGAACAGCTCCGCCACCCGATGATGTTAATGATGGTGAACGGGTAGTTGTTAGTTGACGGAACAATAAGATGAACGGGAATGGGTTCTCATATATATGCTCCGGTTTCCTCAGATTTCTCTCAATGCGTAGTCCGACCTGGTTTGTTGGAGAGCAGCAACCAAAACCAGGACAACCGATTGCATAAACTAAACTCACTCCAGTATTGTAGTGGGTATAACTTGTTTGACACACTAGTAGCGCATGACTGACACCGATTAAAGCACGCCTTTAAGCACTCATACAACGTGACCTGCGAACACGAATGAACCAGTTCTGGCTCAGGTCAACGAAAAGCACAGTGATGCTGCATTAGTTCCGTTGGTTCACAGAATCCGGACAACCAGACAAGGCACGCTTAAACGGAATCCATGAACGGGATGCATGTGTTAAGTGGTCAGCCGGTAGAAATTTAAAGAGCCATGTTGTTCCCATCGCTAATTTTGACGTTAATTATGACCCCTGTCTGTGTTCCGCGGCCACCATTGATTAATTATTCGACACCTAGTGACAGGGAGGTTTCGAAATCACCACATCAACACCAACCCGAAATCTCCTGACACTCTTTTCGGAATGCATACGATATTTAAGAACAAACGGTTGCTGACAAATATTCTACTTGAAATAAAAAATGAAACACTGATGAAGTATTTTCAATTGTCATATTCCAACTAATTGATACAACTGGAGTTTGTAGCGGAATTATCTTGCGTAGTTGAGTTTCAGTTGTACCACGACGTTCCAATTGGCCAGTGTGTGAACCAAAAGACCGTCAAAATCGTACACTGCAGCTCAAACAAGGTCAGGTTAGGCAGATATGCCTCGTACCAAAGTTAGTCTAAGGTGTAAGTTGTTTTTCCGATCGTTGCTCTATCGATCAACGAACGGCAGACCAGTGCCAGCTCCCGAAGCGCCTGCAGTCATCCAACTCAGTGGGTTCAGTTCGCTTCAACACTGGATGAATCATTTAGACGGGATAACTGGAGAGCAGAGATCAATCAATTTACAGCTGAGAGCTGAAACTGATAGCGTGGAACTAGGCAACAAAGTCAATCACGGGAAGTTATTGATCCGGTGGTTATCTCGGTTTTATTTCGAGGGGGCGAGAACAGGTTGTCAGGATAACGCTCGCAGTTGATTACCACAGTGAGCCTGAGTTTGACAAATTACAGGGACCTGCATTTAATTACAGCCGTTAATTCGTGTATGTTATGTATGTATGCGAGGAAAACGATAATTATGGACATGTGATAATTGGTAACATCACAATGATGCTAAATTATACGACGAATTCGGTCCGGGATGATAGAAAAGGGGAGGGATAAAATTCACAAAGAATGAGTTGCTCTTACCGGTTTGCGGAATGGCAATAGGATCTGTCTCCGCAAAATGTGGAAGAAATTGGCTGGGGTGGTACAATTGGCCACAATCCAGTTGGTCTCGTGTAATTGTTGCATCACAAATTGATCACTGAATATCTAAGAGGGAGGGGACAACCGAATAAGGAGAATCGTGAGTGCGAACCTCACGTCATAGATATATGCGGAACACAACAACGAGTAACCAAAACGAATTGAGGTAGCGTGTCAATCATCGATCGCAGCAAGCTTCCGTTCGAGAATCAACTTGTGTTCTGATTTCCGAAAGTGACTTGTGACAGAATCGTAGCACTCGGTCACGTTTTTGTTATATGCGATGCGGTTAGACCACACCCGATTTTGCGCCACTAAACGAGATTGTTTCAAAAACGGCACGAGTTTCAGATAGCTTCCCAAAAGTGCATTTAGTTGCCGTAGTAACCGGTAGACAAGTTTCCTTTTCGAGGGCACAATGAAAATGCAAACCACCGCGAAGAGGAAGTTCCCGATGCTCATACGAGGACAGGACAGGAGGCGGCTATAAGAAGCAAACTGATGAGAATAAAAAAACGTAAAAGACAACCGAATAGAACGGGTCAACAAATTCCGAACCAGTTACATAATGTGCACAAAAACAGGATTTGTGTTTCTCCAAACAGCGTTCCGCCACACAGGGCTGTAGGTGTTCTTCCGGAGAAGGAATACTCCAACTCTCTGGATACTGAAGCGAATGGTCAAAATCCAGAAGGGATTAAGCTAGCAGTAAGAACACGATGAAGTAAACAAAGGAAAACATTTCCAATTGGTGAGGGTTGTAACCATCAATGAATTTATTTCACAAGTGTGAATGCACATTATGTGCGAGGTTTCATAAAGTAATGCGTATAGTACCGTTTTCTGAATGTTTTCAAGGGACTAGGGAACACATACCAATATCGGATAGCTTTTCCCATGTATGGGAGTACAATGCCTGGATAAGGCGATGCAAAGGAAAGAGTGTGATCTCAAGTTCAACCTATGGATCATCGCCTCCGACTAAATTCACTTACAAGGCCAACACGATGAATAAATGAAGTGAGAACGCGCCTAAAATCAAATCAAGCGGGTGCAGGAATCGCGTTAATGTCAGTCGAATTCCGTCTATTATGGTCATTTTTCTTTATGGGTAAGAGAAAGTTGATGACCTTGAATTAACCAGTTCCGTTCAGTTTTTACAACCATTAACTATGCACTTTCGTGCGCCGGTTCTGGTTGGTGTCTTTTGGTGAATTATCCAGTTTGGTATGATTCAGTAGATACGACCGCGAACCACTTATGTTGGTATTTTGGTTTGGAGTACTATTGCTGTCGGGCTGTGGATCAATGGACAACTCGAATAGTAGGGCCACGAGTGTGAATGCATACATGACGACCCAATAGGACAAGCCTGAACTTGGCGAAACAGGTGTTCGCCTATGACGATTATTATGCAACATCTATAGACCACAGCTAAGTAGCAGAAACAAGCGANTTCGAAGTAAAAATGACAACGGGTGGCGCTGGCCAAGTGGTTTCATTGGCTGTCACCGATGTTTTTTTCCCTGAGGTACGAAACCCGCCACCGCCACCCAACTTTGGTAGTACGCAGTCACACTGCCGTCAAGCTCACTGCCATTCCTAACCTAGTGGGGCCTTACGTGGGGTTCGCCACGCTGAGTGCCCAGGGTTAGCTTGACAGTTTCCGGGAATGAACAACAGGTATTTGTGACTATGGGATTTATCTAGTCTGTCGAAGATAACATAAAAAGGTGTAATTAAAGAGAATTGGAATTTAATCGTGCATCGGAAAACATGTCCAAGATTTGCTTACCAGATGTGGCTACCGAAAAAAATGACAACACATTGAGAGAGAGCTTTGAATTCCGCTCGTGAATAAAATAATAAAGATGAAATTGATCCGATTATGAAGCAGCGTATTAAGTGACACAAATCACCGACTACGGTTTCCCGAAAAATTGCAAACTGAAAACCCATTCTACCCACATTTAAAGGAAGTGTAACTTCAGGAAACTTCTGTCAGTAGGAAATGAATGCGTCAAAGACAGAAGAAAAGTAAGGATCATGTGAAGTCTAGTAGTGATGAATAATTCGACCGAATACAACACTTACTGGAACATGGTTTTCATCATCATTGGACATCTGGAGGAATCGTTCCATTCGGGCGCTTGAGTGTTCCGGTCCCATTCCTTCATAGCCATGTGGCAACAATAGGACCAATCCGGACTGCCGAACCCATTTCTGCTGTCCGGATGAGATGAACTGATCGATCACACATTGGGCGTTGTTGTTGAAGTCACCGAATTGCGCTTCCCACAAAACCAACGCATTCGGATTGGTCAGCGAATAGCCCAGTTCGAAACCCATCACGGCGTACTCGGACAGGCTGGAATTGCACACGGTAAACGGTGCTTGGTCCGGGAACAGATGGTTCAAAGGCACGTATGTTTTTTTGTCTACTTCCTATAGGCCCAAAGGGGTGCGGAGGGTTTGGGGATTGGGACCAGATAAAACAGCCGATTCTGTTAATCCACGACAGAAATTAGGAAAGCAGAAAAAAAGATCGTTCATATTCATATAATTGGTGTGGCAACATGCGCTGAGTAGAAAAGATGACTTGGGACAACTTGATTGTCATTCACCACGGCTCGTAACCAAATCGCATTGCAGTCGTTACTCTGCGCAATGAATTGTACATTCCAATTGTTCTAACTTCTCGAATATGATTAACTTCAACTGAGGACTCGCATGTAGATTGGGTAATCAGTTTGACAACTCAGGAATTGATGTTTCATGTGTATCACAGACGAGAGCTCAGGGTCCCAGTAGCCACTTACGTAATAATTTCTCCGCAGATCAAGAGAGGAAGAGGACTGTCGTTGTTTCTTCAGCCAAGTTTTTTTATCTTTGTTCATGTCGAGACCAATTAGGGTGATGTTTGGCTGCTTCAAAAGAAGCGTGGGTTGACATTACACTTCCGTACGCTAAACTTCCTGAGTTCTGATACTCCCGAACTGGGTAAACTGGTGGATCAAAATCATCAATGAAATGGAAGCAGCTGTTTTTTTCTTCAGGGAACAGGCAGGGAATGCAAAACCAAAGGTCAGCGGATCCTGATTAGCAAAACGATCTGCGATACAATTGGACAGATATGCTTAATAAGGAGCGGCAGCTTGATCGCCATACTATTTCAAAGGATAACTAAGTTGGCTCGGTGCTAGGCAGGTTAATCTGGGAGTAGCAGCTGACGTTGCATGAGCGGTCTCATGTTAGCTTTCGAAAAGAATTTGAGCTACGAACTTCTATTCCAGCGGCAAGCAGTTCAAACCGGACGGTTTTTTTTAACATGTAAGTCCCCCCGCGGGCGCTTTGTTATCACATCATATTTGGTCACAGCAGGCATTCCCTAATCAAGAATGTACCACATATAGTGTAAGCCTCCACAGGATGAATCGATGGACTATGCATGGTAGAAAGTCAATCCGAATGACCAGGATGAATGAATATGTTACTGCTACGGTTTGCGAACAGAGGGAAGAATTTTCAATGGAGGCTCTCAGTTGCGTTGCAATGAGTAAATGGTTCGGAATTAAGAAGATCGCCGTTCACATTAGAGAGAAATACGAAGGTGGACACATATGGGAGGACGCTCAAAACTCACACGAACTTTTTCTACGAGGTCCCAGTTAATGAGGTAATTCTTTTCAACATACCAATGTGCCCGTTCATACTCCATACCGCACGAAAACTTGGTTGTGGTACAGTGTTCGACTGCTGAATTAAATCATCTACAGTAATCATTGATAGTCGATGGAAATTGATAGGAGGAATCACGAAAAAGGGTGCCCATGACAGGTATATGCCTTCCCATACAAAGAATAAACTAAAGAAAACCACTGTTGCAGGATAAATGAAATCGGCATTGGAACCTGTGCTGTCTTTGATCAGTAATGTGCACTGAAAAATAAAGGATATTGTATCTCCTCTGAACTGTGGTTAATACAACCCGTTGTTTGGGTTGGTTTTAAGAGAATTTAAACCGTCATGGACACCGTTCAGGATAAAAAGGTGACAGAGATACAGAAAAGACACCTGGGGAAACGGATGGCCTTAAAACAACTCTCAGATAGCTTTCTCATTTCGAATACGTGATTCTACCCCGTATATCNGTGCGTGACCGTAGTTCACGTGATGGGGAAACGACGGCCCAATAAATACCGTACACAAAAATGAGCCTGTCTTCCTCCACTTTGTTGTATGTGCTTCGTTCTAGTGGGTCAGCGTTCTCAGCGGAAAATAAACTGATTACCAACCCCAACTATTGCTTCCGAGCGTCTCATAAAAAAGTTTAAGCTATTCACACTAAAGACAAACGTTAAACTTTGTGGAGTTAGTGGGTCATTGGGTTGTCCAATGATCGTGTACGGTGTCGTGGTTGGTGTTCCATCTGACCACGAGAAACAAGGTCAAATTGGCACGCTTTTCATTCAACTATCCTCTGATCGAAGATGTTGAAACAAAAGACACGCACGCGCGCGCGCACACACACATACACACATCGCGATGTGTCACTTCAACGAACGTCGTATCGATCGCACAGCACGTGAACGCGCCTATTGCAATGACCTTTTCTTGGAGGTCAAATAAAAGTACAAAGATGAGGACAATTTGCATACACACGTGGAAAACAAGGCCAAATGCAACATTCTGTCGGAAAGATGCGCTTAGCTTGTGACAGCGTTGCGGCTGCACAATTGATCGGGTCGAATCCGCCAAACTTATCAGACAATGCGGACAGGATACGGAACGTGTGAACGAGGCAAAGGTGTCTTAGAAAGCCACGGGAGTGGGACGAGCAAAATGTTAGCCACAGAGTCAACCAGGATGTAACGCCAAAAAATTATTATTAATATCAGACCAGTAATTATCCCAAGTGTATTGTGGAAACAGTATTCTACGCCTGTCTGTTGTTGTTCGACCAGTTGGCATAAATCGGTGCAGCATTAGTATTTGGGGAGATTCAAAAAAAGTCAAATTCTAAGAATTCTGAGTTGAAATCTGGTTCCATACCGCTAGGTCTAAGCTATTTATCAATATAAGGTTATCTCCGATTTTGAATTACTAACTGCCTGCAGTCATAAAATGGATATATATATATATAATGTATGCAGAAATAGCGCTAACAAGTCTCAGCGTTTGCTCCGACAGCTTGTTTCGTACTGGTTATTTGCTCCAACCCGATTAATCAATTGTTGATAATGATTCTGTCTACAGTACACAAGTACCCAGAGGGCCTTTTTACCACCACTGGCTCTTCACAGATCACTATTTGTTCACCAAGTTTGGATTGGTTCTTTACATATCATTCACCACGGGGACAGGGCTCTGCTCGTTTGGTTCAAGTATTTATACCGCTACCGGGCTTTGTTAATTCACTCGCAGTCCGAACTTGTTGCTCCGGTGATTTCATCATCAGTACTATTGAATTGAATTTTATCCCATAGAAAAAAGCAGTTGGTTCTAGGACGGATGGAAACTTTTTATTGGTTTCATGTGATGTGAAAATGTACAAAGAGATGGTATAACGTAGATGGAAAAGCACTTGAATGCAACAGCAAAGAACTACGAGAAATCGTCGATATGAAGGGCATCGGTCAACCGTAAATGATAAATCACAGAAACAAGTTGTACGGGCATTACCCCTCTACTGTTCGTTGTGGCGAAACATGCAGTAGAAAGGTGGAACAGTTCAATCCCGAAAAATCATCCACTGTCTATAGTGATGTTAACCGCTAATATCAACTGTGAGGACCAGAATGACAAATAAAAATGAAGCCCCTTGTTGTGGATGAGTGCTAACAGAACTACTGATCACGAACAGTACCCTTTTTACAACAAAGGTTTACCAAGCAGTCATCCATTTGGATAAGCATACAGCGGAAGTCTCAACAGCTGCGAAAAACATGGATTTGGTGGAGCATCCATAGTGTTTAAGTTACTACATGATACACCATAGTAGCACGGCGTTATCTACAGCTACCCACACTCTGAGGGGGGGGGCGTTTAAACCGATTGACACTGAGCTCGGTAATGCGAGGACAGGCGAAGGGGGGGAGACAGATTCAGGGAGTGAACAAGTGAAACAATAAATATACCTGATCATGTAAGACACTGTGACGATGTGAGAAGGTTCCACGCTCCACATCTTGACCGGATAGACGGACATGGTAGCCCTCCTTGAGTAGGGAACCGTAAGCGAATTGTTCTCCGAGGGCCCAATTGGCCATGTGTTGCTCACACAACTCCCGACGTTCTTTGAGTGTGCGTTTCAATCCTGGATGAATAACCATACCCTCTGGTGGCTCACTGATCACCTGACCTGGAACAAGGACAATTGTTTTACAAGGGAATTTATGAGTAGTATCTGTGTGACTAAGCCATTATCTTGATACGCCACAGATGTTGTATAACACTTCAGTATTACCTGAAGCTTCTTGAACTAGTTTGCTGAACCGAATGGTACGAATGGTACGCCTGCTTATCTTCCCTTGAGCATACCTACAAATCAAATCTATCCACAGTTCGTGCTATTGTCCAGATTGTGAATTTTCTTGCGTTTTTCTTAGACAAACAACAACTACGCAGCAGGCGCCATAATAAGGTTGAAAATCACAACCACCCAATGTTGCAAAAATGATGAAAATCCAAGTTCTTTTTAATAACAGTGAGGAGAATCAGTGTGCCTACGCGTAACCATTAAGTAGTTCGATGCATGTGATAAACGTTTTGACAGGATAAGCTGTGATGAAACGTGCAATGTTCGCATGAATAGATCCCGAAGGATTTGTGGCATCCGTGAGCACGCGTTTGAAATTTTGAAACTCCATCCCTGCGGGCACATCCAGATGAAGAAACAATAACACTGAGTGCTTTGTCCGACAAATGCCTGTCATGCGGGGAATTGATACCGGACGTGTTTTCAAATCAATACATCTACTCTTCAAAAACGTGAAATGCTGAGAATTTACCCTTCATTTGACCTGAAAATTTAAGTATGCCAATAACTGACGAGCCCTCACATCATTGTACATTACGCTCCCACAACAAAAGAGTGCCAACTGGAACGAACCAATGACTTGGTTATCTATTTTATTACGCATCACTCAAAAGTGCAACCCCTGTGTGTGGTGTAGCAATTTAATTAACTCAGTGGCTTGCTTCGACACATTGCAATGTGCACAAAACGTGTGGTGTCGGATGGCCCGAGCAAGCAGCGAAAAAGCAGGATGATGCTGTTTTCAATGCATGCAGTACAGTCTGGGGCATGTGCGTACTTTTCTGATTCAACACCCACTTAGAGCGAATGAAAGATCAAAGACCGAGCACGGTACAGGGAGTGAACAAAAGCCGGCTGCACGTACCAATGTGTTCCAAAATGGAATGTTCCACACCGGTATTAGGCAGGTACATGGGGTCTTTGTTTTCAAAGAAACCGTGCCACGGTGAGTCGATCCATGCTCGATTGTAGGTAACTGTTTGTTTCTTGGCCAACTCGTAAGCCTCTTCACAGATTTGGTCGTATTTTGCAATTTCCGCCTGCGGTCGGTGAGATAGAGAACAGATGAACATAGAGACCCTTGAGTAATTAACATGGACTCGCCATATTATATGGAAGAAAAACGCACCGGCACGAGATCGACTCATAATTGCGAAATTACCTGATACTCCTCCTCGGTCACAACACCTTCGGTGATGAGCTTTTTAGCGTACTGCTCCAGGGCTGTCGGTTGCTGTCGTATCCGCTTGTACATGAGTGGTTGAGTGAACATGGGCTCATCCATCTCATTATGTCCAGAACGACGATAGCAGACTAAATCGATGACCACATCTTTGCCAAACTCCGAGCGCCACTCGGCTGCGACTTGAGCAACGCGAGCCACCGCCTCAGGATCGTCTGCGTTCACATGTAAGATGAGTGAGTTGGTGACACGAGCCACATCCGTACAGTAAGGGGATGAGCGGGCCATTCGAGGATCCGTGGTGAATCCGATCTGAAGCGAACGGCACATGAGTAAAACAGTGATAACATCATTAGGATTCCTGACGATCAGTTGCCGTTAAAGAAAACTCGTCATTCACAAGTGGTTCTACACCTCACTGGTACACATATCATCAACAGTACTACAGGCATAATGCACGACAGCGTCCTCGTTGAAAAACATTCAGCTCTGAGAGAAAACGTGACAATGAGGTAGAACGGTGTTCGATGCGGAAAGAGTTCACATCAACAATCACTCTAAAGAATGTGCTTTAGAGCAGCAAATAGAATCAACATTTGAGAGAACCTTGTCAAGCTTACACTGCTTACTTTTCATCAGTTCAGTGCCTAAAAACCTGTAAGTTAAGAATTCACTGTCGTATTTTCAATGTCTAGTTAACAATAAAATCCACCCGCAAACGGACATGAGACCAATCAGATGCGCATGTGAGACACTAATCTGTTGAAACTCCAGTCTGGTATTTATAACTTCAAAGGGTCAAGGATTCCCTATCTCTGTGATACGTAATAGGCGAAGGAAGAAGTAGAAAGCTGTCAGGCAGTGTAAAGACACTTAATTTCGTGTTCGGCCTCAGTGACATGTTGTTGTCTAACCTCAGTATTTCAGACCTGGTTTTAGTAACAGGCTCGCGTAATGCAGCGGTAGCCAAACAGCGGTCACTTGACCAAACAAAAAAAAACAGTCTTACGCGGCAGACAATCCCACGTTCAGCGATGTTTCCAAGCTACATATATTTCTTTGTATTACTGTGAGATACAATAGAGTGTGGATAACAGAACAGATTAGATGCATCCTGACCGTTTTGGTTGATAATAAGAACGAGTTCAACTCACTTGGTTATTGACTACTATATGAACAGTGCCGTGAGTTGAATAAGACGGGAGATCGCTCAAGTGGAACGTCTCGTAGACGACACCTTGACCGCAGAATGAGGCATCGCCGTGAACCAGAATGGACATAACTTTTTTCCCATCGTTGTCACCACTGAGTCAAAGTAGAGGAACACCAAATCAGACTGAGGTTAGTAACAGAAAGCAACGGGAATGGATGGCCGAAAGCATAGCAATGAATGGATGCAACAACTTACCGATAGAACTGTTCTGCTTTTGTTTTACCCTGAACAACCGGGTCCACCGCCTCCAAGTGACTGGGGTTGGCGCAGACGGCCAAATTGACACGTTTGTTATTCACGTGATTGATTCGGGAATGGCTCATACCCAAGTGATATTTCACATCTCCGCTACCCTCATCCGCGGCTTCGAGACGCGAGTCGAACTGACAAAATATGTCTTCCAATGGCTTGCGGCATACATTGGCCAGCACATTCAGACGACCACTTGAAACGAATGAAAAACAAGCAAGTGACTCGGAGAATGTCAACAGAAAAGTGCTGGCATAGGTTTCGACTGATCGTGCGAAAACCTACCCGGTACACACAAGGCCAATATGGCTCAAGAACAAAAACAAACGAATACTCACCGATGAGGTATACCGATCACAAAGCTATCGATCCCCAAATCCGAGGATACATCAATCAATGTCTTCATAGCCGGGATGAGCATTTCACAACCCTCGACTCCGAAGCGTTTTTCCGAGCTCCATTTTTTGGCCAAATAAGCCTCGAATCGCGTGGATCGAATCAGTCGAGCCAAAATGAGACGTTTTTGCTCAGGCGTGAAAGACAACGAGCCCGGTGTTTCGAATTTGCGTCGGATCCAATCACATTTATTCAAACTATTGATGAACATATACTCCACACCGATATGTTGACAATAAACTTCCTGTAATTCGAGAAGGGTACGCGAGTTCAACAAGTAGTACACAAAAACAACTTGTGTATGATGTTCTACTTGTATTATGGAAACCATCACACTCGTGCGTTTATGGGGTAGACATAAATTCTGAACGCTAAATTTAATCCTGGATGAAGGTAGTATCACAAATGAGCGTAAAACCATCAATTAGATGCTGTGCGTTTTTTACAACAAATAATGAAATATGAAATAAATAATGAATATGAACATAGAATGGAGTTGGTTAGTCTGACGCTAACTGGACTGGTAACTTAGGTCTACAGATCAGAGATGACGGACCGCTAACAGACCAAACGTTGAACATGGTGCATAGTGCAGCCAGTAACCGTCAGACGGTGCCTACTGCGGTATCACTTGACATTAGCTAGGTATTCGAAGGCCCTTAGAGTTTAGAAAACCAAAGTCACTGGCGCAGATTTGGAGTCGTTCGTGAACGCTCGCTACTATTTAGACAAGTGGTAAATAAGATGATGGGAGGAAGTCGACAGTATGCCTTAAGTGTAAACTGGCCTTAATAAACTCAGAGCAAAAATCGTCCCCGTGACTCACCTCCAAGCGCCGAATAATTTCGCGCAAAGTTAACTCATGTTTATCCCCACCAATGTAGGTGGTTGGTGGCAGACGAAATGTTTTATCCAAGTCGGGTTCACCTGAAACAGAACGCGAAGAGAGGCGTGAACACAATTGGCTGAGCGAGGTGACACCAAATAAAATCACCTCCCAGAAATAAATTTTTCTTTCGCTATCGAAGCGAAGCGAACATGGAGATTACGAGCAACAATAGCCCCTTTTGTGGAGGACAAACCCAACAGTCAAAAAGGACGGTACAGAACGGAGTGGGTAGCACAAGGTGGTCAAGGAGGAGCGTGCATCAACAAATAACTGGACAGGAGAACAATAAAGCACTCAGCGAAACATGTAAAGCGCAATATCACACAAAGCACAGCCAAAATTTACTCCGGGTGTCACCCCGATGTCTGAGCCTGCACTTGGACTAATTTTATCGTAAAGATGCACAAGATTGCTGCTGATTGCAGTTAAGGGAATAAAGCGGTGGAATAAAATTACAAATCAGAATTACTTCAAAGATCACGCACTGAGCACTCAAGCAACGAATGAGTGCCCGACAAAAAAGGAGTTTTTATTTAAGTTAGCTTCCCATGCTTGATAATCCATCTGAGATCAGGATAGTGGTGGATGCATTAAATGAGTGGGAGCTAGTCAACATTCTATGCAATTGTCACTCGTTATTTAGAGATTTGGTCATTGATTCATCCAACCACAGGAAACATGAGACTAATTTAGAATTATTTTGCGAGTCACTACTGCATCACTGGGAAACAGAACAGCTTGAATGCATATTCGCTCGTGTTAAAGCCCATGAATTGTATGGACTCTGTTCGGTCAACAGTATTTCACCAAAGTCTCCGAATCAGAAAGACGGCTTTGGTTTCTGAGGTATGCCTTACTGCATTAGCAGTCATAGTTGTATAGCGTGGTAGTAATACGGAACAAACGCAGTTTTGGTTGATGGGATGGGGGAAGAAATCTCGATTTGTGAATAGCCACGGAGGACTACTGCAAAACAGTCTGAGACTGAGTCGGTAGGAGACTAGAGAATACGGTGATTTTACAATCACTGGCTATCAGAATCGCAATACGGGTTATGGATATTGAACATAGATGTGTCGATGGCGGTCACTGATAGAAAATTGAACAGCAATTTTTAAATTTACTCTATTACCTCTACCCTGGAAAAGCTTAGGACAAGAATATTCCGGTTTGGGATGGCAGCAGTCAGCGCAGTGTGACACTTTAGTGCCTTCGACTGTCTGACGACAGTCGAAGGCACTAAAGTGTCACATTACATCAGCAATCCAACAGGCCAAAAGTAGGGGGGGGGGGGNAAAATTTATTCACTAAATCATTAGAAAGATAATCAAAAATAGGCTGACGGTAGCCAGAATGGCACCAGGCTAGTTGGATCAGATGGAACTGGAAAGGCTTAATGTGAACTATGTTCGTTTGAAAGTTTGATAAATAGCGTACCGGCGCATGTTTCGCACCGATGCAATCAATAAATTGACCAACGTAGAAGATACAACACAGAATGATGGGTGGTAGGAAAAAACCGATTGATTGATCGAGGGGAAGAAAAAGCGAATCAGACAACGAGTAAATAAACCGAAAAGGGGAACAAACAATTAAAACGTCCAGATAAAAACAACAATAACAACAGTTTGGTATGCACCGATATGAAATGCAGATTGAGGGGCGGGTGGACGCAAAAACAGGCAGACGGGAGAGGGGAGTTCGGATTGCGAACGTAGCAAAGCCGCTTACCTGATTCGCCCAAGTACCGTTTATACACAATGTACCGAGCAGTGCCCTCAGAGGGGGAAGTGATATTAAGGGGATCTAAATGGGCAGCAAGATGCCCTCGGACCTAGTTGTGGGGATTAAGAGCGGAATGAATAAAACGGGGCGAAGAGGAAGCGGGTGGGGAACACGCGAAAAAAAAAGAAAGAACAGCACGAGTTAGCCGAAAATTCACACTTCACACACACAGAGAGACGCAGTGGCAGAGATACAGAAGCTCAACGCAATGTTAAGCTACTATCAGACCAAGAACCCCACGTGTTAGTTAGGTAGCGTGAACAAACGAGAGTATATAGGTAATGACGTACCAAGGTTGTAAAAACTCAACGTCAGTTCGGGCGGAATCGTATCATCCAGATCGGCGTGAAGGATACCGAGAGGGTCGAGATTCGCCACCCTGTGAGCTAGGGACTGAACAATGAAAGCCCGGAGGCGATGTGTAAATGCAGAATATGATCGCTAGGACAGCGGATCAGATTGCGGCAAACTAAGACAGATTCCGCAATGATCACATTCCGAAACTGTCTGTCGTTTCACGTTTGGAAGCCGATGGGCATACGGGGGAAATTTCAATAACCGTTAATGCAAATTCATTGGATAATCATGAAAGAAAGTAGCAGTTGATGAACCGGAGCGAAATCTTCAATATATACGAGCTCTTTGAAATCGAGTCCCAGTGGAACACAATCACGAAGAGGAGCAAACGAACAACAACAAAAATCAAAATAGATAAAAAAACAATGTTTCGGGCAAGTGCCCTGAATGTCAGGCAGAATAACGACCGTAACCATGACAAGGCATGCTATTCAAAAACAATTCTAGGACTTAAATGGAAGATGTGACCAGCTCGGTATTTTGAACCGTAAAAGATAAATGCAAGTCGGCAGAATTCAACAGGTCACGTCATTGTATTTGTCAATAGCGAACAGGAGATACCGTTAACCGAACTTCATCTATCGTTTTCGCGTTCCAGTGTGTTACCGTTCGTTCTATACAACTATTCATTCTGTTCTTTCGCGTGGTCAATGTCACCCGGTTCAAAGTAGAGTCAAAGAAACAGACACAAAGCCACAATTATCCATGCGTGAATTCGGACCGATAATGATTAGGGTTGTCACCATCACCCACATGTTTTGTAGGTAGCATTGGGTTGTTCAAGAGCTAGATGTGCATCCTTGGAGAAATAGGCCAGTCATTGCCGTCATCATCAGCATCATCGTACGGCGCAACATAGTGAAGCAAACTTCACCGATCGGTGTCAAGCTCAAAATACATGCAAGGTAAGGGATAATGTGTGAGTAGAAATAGACCAAGTACAACTGGGGAGAACATTGTGTTCTATAATCCAAAAGATTCAGCAAGGAGAAAGCCGATGAAAAGAAATAGCAAATTTCCACGAAGAAGACCTAGCGGTGGTAAACCGAATACATCATTATGCTTATTGTATATTATTGGGCGGCAGTGGTAAGGTCGTCGAAATAACCACCTGGGAGCCCTGAGTTCCAATCCCGACACCACCGCCGCGGCCCCTTTTCTGAAAGCTTTTTCGTACATTTTACAATTAACAAACCAAAGCCGGTGTAAAAACGTTTACTTTATTCCCAAGAGTGAAATTAGGCTCGTGCACGAGACAAAATACAAAGAAAGATTTCGGAACAGTGGCATAACTGTAACTGAGTCTTAAATGGTACAACAGATAGCACTGGCCAACTTGATGCGCCATAATTAGCATAGTAATGAAAATTCAAAACAACGATATCAAATAAGCGAGTAGAGTCACCGTGAGAAACTGTATTATTGTATTTCGCCTGTTCGTCGAGCTTGGCAATTTGTCTGCAAACGTTTCATTACCAACCGAAGCGACATCTACTGTGCTT
Source organism: Echinostoma caproni (assembly GCA_900618425.1). Lineage (NCBI taxonomy): Eukaryota > Metazoa > Platyhelminthes > Trematoda > Plagiorchiida > Echinostomatidae > Echinostoma > Echinostoma caproni. Next base: position 30,732 of record UZAN01042931.1, read on the forward strand.
GTTAAGTGGTAGTGTTCTGGTGGCGTCTTAATTAAATTTAGAAACTAAATTGAAGCGAATTTCAAGCCTAGAAAACGGATAATAATATTTTGTTTGATGCGTCTCTTAAACTCCTGGAAAAACTCACCTGGTAGAGAGATTATTGTTCCCTAAAACTGTGTAATTTTCGACTGGTTGTTGGTTGCGATTAAATTGACCTTGAATTGTAGTGTAACCATCCCAAACGGTCTTCGCTGATTGGTTAGTTCGTTTAATTTGCACCAATTTATAAGGTCATAAGTTCTGTCACTCCAAGGACATGTCTTTAGGTGCCGACTGTCAATGATGTTCTGCTTATTGCATATTCTTGTCTTCCATGGCCACGCTAGTGAGTGGCCTAGTTCCGAATCACGCGCGTCGTCCAGCGTGTACCGAGTCGTGACAATTGTCGTGTGTTTACGGTCCAATCATCTCTCAAAGTCCGAATTGCATTTTAACCTATTGGTGTCAGTATCACATCATACTGGAAATCTCTCGTGACTGTGATCACAGCCTCAAAGGGCTTGATACTTAGTCGTATCGTGTGCCTCAGTCACCTACTGTGTACGCTCGGGAGGAGACTTGTCTTGTCCGTGATACTGCGTTCAGTCTCAGGGGCCGACGCTGTTTTGCTTTTGTATCACAAAAGACAGACCGGCCTCACGAATGTCTTGACTTGTAGTCACAGTAGGTAGCAAATTTCAAAACAGCTATACCGTTGAAAACTAGTCGAAGTTGCAACAAACTACTTGATTGGTAACATCATTCCAGTAGTGGTGCATAGAGTTTAGCGAATGAACACCACAAGATTTGATTCAATAAATAAATAACGTTAAAATAACGGCGTTCGTGTTCTATTTCGCATGACGTTATTCCCTGCTCCAGTCCAGATCGACCGGCATTCCACAAATCTGAGCCCCTCATTCTCACTACGGTAATCAAACGCCTGTACCTCTGTTCTGTCAGCGACATTTAAGAGAACGATTGAATTCGCTAGAAGTCTGAGTGCCCAGAGAATCGGATGATTCCGTTTTGTAGATAAGCATAATCAAATTAAAGGTAGAGAATTGACCAGATTGCTATCTATCATTTTTCATGTAATGTAGTAACTTGTATTCTGATTGCATTTTAATTACGACCAACTTATTGTGAACACCGAAAACGATCTGGTTCATATCGCTCTCTTTCTCTCGCACACACCAATCAGATATATGATCGTACAGCCACCTGAAATACAGCCCATCCAGTTGTTTGTGAATGACAGTGTGTTCAAGGCCGATCGTCCAATCATATTAAGTCGAAACGAACGAAGAATAAGCTTGAAACAGTATACAAATCGTTGGAGTTCTTGGTATGCAGCCTCAGTAAGGTGGGTGTCTAAGGATGTGATTGATCACTTTTCCATTGCATTAGGTAAAATGCTCCTATACGACCAAGAGGGATAAATAGCTTCTGCTGGCCAAAGAATCTGAGTCCCAATCAACCAGGAAGAGGTGTACAAATAAAGTCCACCTTCCTGTTTGCGGTCGTGATCAGTGACACGATTGGACATCTACGTGTATTGGGCACCTTGGACGTTTGATCCCGTCAAAAGGGTTCAAAGAACTGAACAAGGATCCTAACGGATTGCGGTATTCACACACAGCACTACCTGCTTTGATTTGTTCAACCTGGCAATATTACGCGCACAATCAAAATGTGGGCCTATTTCTTTTTTTATCAAGATTATCATACCGTGATTTGTTAGGCACACCACCTGGCCTCAGACGAGTGGGAAACATGTTTACTTGGGTATGTCACACACCTGACTGGGTATGAAAGCACTGCACATTGCGAATGAGAAGACTAATTATTCATGCCGAATTATTGAAGTCTACACGTATGATAAGCGAGTTTATAGATGAAGATCAAATACCTTTCAAATTGTGACAAAACTCTAGACAGAAAATGAGTGCNTGAGTGCACGAAAATATTACGGTCACTGCGTCGACCACTTACTTGATAAGATCGGATTATGGCTTGCACGGAAAGGTGATCTTCAATGGTTTTCACATTGGGCTCGGCTCGAATGGACGGTGTTGCAGAGGGCTGGAAGGATAACGCCTGGCGACCAAGCGTTGGGGGTCGAGCATAAGCCTGACCAAACTGTGCCCCAGCGGTTACACCTCGAAAGTATATATCCCAAGACTGAGGAAGGTATAACATTAAAAACAAACCACCCACCTTATGAACGCTAGATGGATCGTTTCGCCATGCTTCATAAATATCCTCTATGTAGTGAGAGGAAGTACCATTGATGAAAGGCTCTTGAGATGAAGACTGCTGTTGCCGAACAAACGACGTGCAGAGGAGCTGGTGGCCAGCCTGTTTGTACTTCAAGAGTTTCACCGCTCTAGCAGCAAGCATCCTTCGATAAACTGTTTGAAACGAAGAGGAAAGCATTTTGAGCTGTCTGAACACATTGACATCATGTAAAAATGTATCAAATTCCACAAATAGACAAAGTAAGTGATTTTTTAATCACAGGGACTGACAGTGAGATGAAGTTATTCTTTGGTTTGCATTAGGTGAAAGCAGACTCCCATAAAGCCGCAGTGGAGTGAATGTTGCGATTCAAAATAAATTTAATATCACGAACAAAGGCGCCAGTGAAAACGAGTTGAGATTCCGTTCGTGTCACCTTTCTTTTACCTTAGTCCACAGTTTAAGAAAGGAACTAATCACAGACAACACCATAGAGGGAATTATTTCAAGTATTATTGCTTGATGAATGTCTTGCCCATCGCTACCTTAGGTAAGTGGTGGTAGCATGCAGCCAAGCGGCCAATCGGTGGGAATATTGCACAATCAATCTTAAAGCGCTTAAATGGCATTCATGGTAGCCACGTGCATACTCTAACCAAATTGAAGGAATCGGCTAAACACTAATGTTACGGCAACGTACTTCGAAAAAGAAAAAGCGACTTCGTATCACCAACGTAATTCCCGGAATAAGCTGGAGTTTGTTGATGATCACTCTGGAATTCCGTGTGCAGATAGATTTTGCAAAGTACCGGATGCATTACAAGCGGTTTGACGCCAATTGTTTGAGGTATAGTGGTAATTGTCGTCAGGTTCAATATCACGCCTAACCGGGTCCTGTGGTTCGGTACCCCAAGTTTTAGAATCGCGGTTGTTGGCTTTCTCCTCGCTATGAATAATTCTAGTATGCAATCGCGGACATTCCAATCTTCCGTTTACGCCTTCATTCACATGGGTAGTCGTGAAACAACAATCAAAACCGGCGCAAGGAAGTGCACGGTTATTTGTTGTAAAAACTGAAATGGGCGCAAATTTCCTTGCCGGCTCTAGTTTTGTAAAAGTCAACCTCTTTCTCATTGGACACAAATCCCTTCACAACCACACCTTTCGCTCTTCTATTGCCGATAGGTGGCGTCTGCATTTTCGTCGATCAGTCACCACTTCCAGTTTATAAGATTCTCAAAATACATGCTCCCAAGTTAGCTCCTTGTCATTTTTTGTTGTTCCGTCAAATGTTCTAATTTTCTAATCCCTTGGAAACACGATGTGATTTTGCTATTCCAAAACGCCATGATCTCTCTGACCCGAACGATTACCGTTAGCATCACGGTACAACGGCATATGGAGAAGAGAATTTCATTTATTAATGTGAAACTCATAATGCATACAAGGTAACTGAGAATGTGTAAGGTAGATAGGGATTGGGCCTCTTCTGGGGTAAGGAGAAAGAAAGCGAATCCCTATTGTCAACATTCAGAGTACATAGTCCAACTGTGTATACGCATTGTCTCAAGCTCACTTCATCTAACCTGCGCCAAACTACGTAAACATTGACAATCGAAGATTGCCTTCCACGCGTTAACTTAAGGACCCTCGAAAGTAAAGCAGAACGAATCGTGAAATGGCGTAGCACACGAGATCTTTCACTGTGCTGCCTCTATCTCTGAGGGTGTGTCCGAGAAGTTTATTTTAATATTACGATTTCCATGTATCGATAATTATACATATACATTTGTGGTGATTTTGTTACATCTTTGATCTTTATACCACTGCATCACCGTTTACTGATTTTCTATCTTTCTATTGTAGCTGATGTACCTACATTGTTAGAAGACTAAAGCCTCATTTCCAGCTGTTTGTTTTCTCTCTCTCGTTCGTCGCTCAATCATTCGAGCTCATCACAATTTAATCTTCTAACAACGATGGATCGCTTATTTCGCCCGGAGCGATTCGATACCGATCCTTATTCTTCATCCGCTTCCGAACAGTGGATTCACTGGCATGAAACATTCCACAAATTCATATCTACTGTCGATCTATCCAAAGTTGCTGGTGAATTTCATATCGCCGATTATGAAGATGCTTTCAAAACCCTTGAAGGGCTGTACATTAAACCAAAGAACGAAGCGTTCGCACTGGCAACAGCAAAACAAGAACAAACGATTGATAAGTTTACACAGAAACTCAGAGTCCTCGCAAAGGATTGTAACTTCGTCACAGGTTCCGCCGAGAGACATCGCGATGAAGCTATCCGTGATGCGTTCATTACGGGTCTGCTTTCCAACGATATTTGCTAGCGGCTTCATGATAAGCAAACCCTAAGTTTGCAGTGTGCTTTTAATGAGGCTAGTACTTTGGAAGATGTACAGCAGCAATCGCTCACTTACGATTCAGCCGTACATGTACCCTGTAGTGCCATGACTAACCAGACAGATTCCACGATTTCAATCCTACGTCCAGGAGTTTCTGATTCACAACCCGAGATAAAAGACCTAGTTGCAGTGGTTTCCGTTAAATGCTTTTTCTGAGGAATTTATCGACATCCTCGTTCGAAGTGTCCAGGCGAGATGTCACATGTAGTTCTTGTGGAAAGAAAGGGCATTTCCAAAAGGCGTGTCGAGCCAATTCCAACACTCATCTCAGACGTACATTATCTGTGTTAAATCCAACCATTTCGTCCGTTGTTGCAGAATCAAAATTCGTCGGTCTCTCCAATTCCACGGTAACAATTCAAGTTAATGGACTAACTCTGAACGCGTTAATCGATACAGGCATTTACGAGAGCTATTTATTCACTAACATGGCTGCTAGGCATCGATGGCCTGTAGAGTCAACCAAACACCACTCACCTGTCCTGTATTACCCAAGGGCACGTGTATGCCTCTATTCAATACAAAAGCACACTACAAAAGGGTAAAACTTTCCTTTTTAAAATATTTATGCACAGACGTCATTCTCTGTCTAGATTTCCTCGACTAACATCAGAATGTCATCATTCCCTTTGATGGTAATCGTTTACCTTTCTATGTACGTACCCTCAATGCAGCAAAAGTCGGCTCAGTTGTTTGTAAATCTGGCGCCGAATCATGCACCAATCGCTACGAAATCGCGCCGCAACTCAGTTTCCGATTACGAGTTTATCAAAGCCGAAGTCAAACAATTATTGTTAGACAAGATCATAGAGCCTTGCACATCTCCTTGGCGGGCACAGATTTTTGTAACAGCCAACGAGAGACATAAGAAACGGATGGTAATTGATTAAAGCCAAACGATAACCCGTTTCACTTATTTGGATGCTTATCCCCTGTCACGAGTGGATGAACTAGTGGAAAAGGTTCAGTGCACTTGATCCGCAGTGTCTATCACCATTCGAGAAGAGGAAAAGGCATACACGGCATTCGAGGCTTGTGGTAAGTTGTATCAGTTCTGCCGCATTCCATTCGGAGTTACGAACGGCCTGCTTTCAACGCACGATAGATAATATCATCCATAAAGAATATCTACAAGATACATTCGCGTATGTGGACAACGTCACAGTGTGCGGTCGTGACCCGGAAGAGCATGACAGAAATCTCCGCAACTTCATGGATGCCGCTAAGAAACACGGTATAACACTCAATGAACACAAGAGTGTAATTGGCGCTAACAAAATTCTTCTTTTCGGGTACAAAGTTTCCAAAGGCTCAATCAAGCCAGACGCCGAACGATTCTCAGCCTTGAGGGAACTACCTCCTCTGAAGGAAATCGCTTCGCAAAGACTAGTGGTGGGGATGCTGGCGTACTATGCCCATTGGATCCCACACTTCGACAAATTCACCCACTAGTGCATAACCACACCTTTCCCATTCCGGACAGCATAAAATCCTCTTTCGAAGAGTTGACAAAAGAGCTAGAAAAGGCCGCTACTTTTACCGCTGATTACAACCGCCCACTAAATCATTGAAACCGACGCATCCGACATCGCAATGGCGGCAACACTCAATCAGGACGGAAGTCCGATGGCTTTCTTCCCCAAGAAAGCGCCGTCACTCAGTGATCGAAAAAGAAGCGTGCGCTATCGTAGAAGCTCTAAGGAAGTGGGAACACCTACTCGGGAACCATTTTACTTTTATCACGGACCAGCGTTCAGTTGCCTTTATGTACAACAAGCGGCACAAAGGTGAAGTGAAAAACGATAAAATTCAGCGATGGACATTAGAACAAGCATGCTTTCACTACGACATCCAGTATCGGCCTGGGGGGCAAAGTCAAGCTGCCGACACATTCACCCGAAACCGATGTATTTCAGCAATGTCACACACGGACTTGAAAGTTACACAACACTCAGTATCACCCCGGCATCACACGCTTGTTGCACTTCATTCGTTCTAAGAACTTATCCTTCTCCATAGAAGACGTTAAAAAAGTTGTAAATGAATGTGAAGCATGTGCACAACTTCAGCCCCGCTTTTTCAAACTTAATGAAAGCGACCAGACCGTTCGAAAGAATCAGCACTGATTTTGAAGGCCCATTTTCTTCCATCTTTGACCATGATAGACGGATACTCTCGTTTTCATTTCGCCTTTGCTTGCGCTGATATGTCATCCTCAACTGTTATTAACTGTTTCAGTTAATTATTCTCCTTATTTGGAGTGCCGTCTTATGTTCATTCCGATCGTGTCTTTGTCGGATGAACTGCAACGTTTTCCCCATAATAAAGGAGTGGCAACCAGTCGGACAACTCCATACAAACCACGGGGTAACGGACAGATCGAGAGATTAAATGGAACGTTGTGGACAGCCATTACTCTAGCACTGAAATCTCAACAGATAGATATAAGCCACTGAGAACATGTTCTACTGGACGCTTCACATTCAGTCCGTTCACTGTTGTGCACTGCCACCAATGAAACGCCTCACGAGAGATTTCTAATATTCAATCGTAGGTCTACTAATGGTACATTTCTCCCGACATGGTTGTCGACTCCGGGACCAGTTCTTCTCAAAAGAATGAATCGAACTTCAAAATATGATCCCCTAACGGAAGAAGTGAAACTCCTAAACTGTAACCCACAATATGCTCATCTATATCTTCCGAATAGAAAAGAGGAAACTGTATCATTCAGGCTGTTTGCCCCTAAGCGTTTAAATCGGAAAACACCCATAAAACCACAGATCAGCATGTGCACCTCACGGGAGAACAATCCACCCCTTCGGTGGTTCAACTGGAAAATGAAGCTCCAGAATCAGAAATCCAGTCTGATGCTACGGATCACATTCAACAGCTCATAAGAGACCAGCAGCGTGTCCACCCATACAACCTTCGAAGTAGGGAGGTTTGAAAAACGCACTGATTCACAGAAATTTCACTTAGCGCGGAAGAATGTTGTGATTTTTTTATACTTTTGATCTTCATACCACTGCGTCACCGTTTACTGATAATGTAGATTTTCCATCTTTCTATTGTACCTACATTGTTAGAAGATTAAAGCCTCATTTCCAGCTGTCCGTTTTCTATCTCTCCTTCGTCGCTCAATCGTTCGAGCTCATAACAATATTCTAATAATAACAATAACAGGGGATAGGTGGGTTGGGATACAGAACAGAGAGGAAAGGTGAAACAGCTAAAATGGAAAAAGGTGGATAAATGGAATGACAAATTTTCTGCCTGTTTCACCGAGTTCACTATAGGTTTTCGTCAGGGTTGCCCTCTCTCTACGTTTCTATTTAACCTCGTCATAGATTTTATTCTTGAAACAGCCCTATCCTTGGGTGAGAATAAGGGCATCGACTTGCTCCCAGATGGTAGGCTCCGTTGGTACAAACATTAGCCATGCCCTTTCGTGCGCCAGTTTTGGTTGCTGTCTTAGGCTGCCCTTTTGCATCAACAGTAGGAAAAAGGCAGAAAGGTTGAGAGTCGAGTCGAAGATAAAATAGGGAGTTTCAGTGAACTGAGGTTGTAAAGAAATTGAGATGCATGAACGCCTTTGTTTACGAGACTCAGTCACGTCACTCGGTGTCTCTAACCACCGGTTACGATCATCCTGAGGTCCTCATTCAGAGAGCCTATGTGGTCAAGTCTCTCCGTCTGAGTTTTCATACCTTCACGCCAGGTCTTGGTTTGGCCGCCCTTTGCTTTATTCCAGTAACAAAACGATCTGGAATATGCAGACCACAGTAAGCTGCTAAGTGAAGACTCAGGTAAGCTATAAGCTTTTCTGGATAGCTGGAGTGTTCAATATGCATTTTGCACCTTCAAAGTGCAAAATGTGTTTACAAGACTGGGTTGGTTCAGTACCCGGCCTCAATCTGACTGGAGAAGTAATAGAGCAAGTGGATAAGTTTTATTTGGACAGCTATATCTCACCCAGCGGATGCATCACGGATGAAGTAATAGCTCGCATACAGAAGGCTCGATTGGCATTTGCCAACTTGAGACATCTGTGCCGCCGTCACGAAATTCGGCTGTCCGTGAAGGATGAAGGGTTTGATGCGGCAGTCTGGCAAGTTCTGCTCTACTGTGCAGAAACTTGGGTATTACGGGAATAGGATAAAAATAGACTGTCGCTGTTTGAACACCGCTGTCTACGCAGTACTGCCCGAGTCTGGCGGGGTAACCGGACATCAATGCAGATAGATTGGGGTAACCACAGTCGCTCACTGGAGCAAGTGGTTGAACTGCATAAATTACGCTGTTTGGGACATGTGCTGTGCGTGTCATCAAATAGATTGCCACGGCGAGTGTTCTTTGCCGAGGCAGGTGGCATAAACCTACTATTGACTTGACTAGCGAGTGGGAAATGTTAAAGACGGTAAACCAGGACACTGGATCACGTAGGTTGCATTAGGCCCCCTGGATTGGGATTCCGAGATAATAGTAACTGGTGGTTAGGGACGCTGAGTGATATGGCTGGATGTCACAGTGGCTCCGGTGCATTTACGCAATATATGAATTCTCTTTTCCCTCCCTGAATCCGCTCTCAACATTTCAATTCGCGTCATGCTCTTATATGCAAATGGGCTATCACAAGACAGCAATCGGAACAGGCGCGCGAAAGGCACGGTTAATGGTTGTAGAAACAACTGAACAGTCCATTATCACACAAACACCCAAATAAGAGAAGCAACCTAACGCAACCAATCCCCAACCATCAGATATCAGAGCCTTCAGCTTCATTTCTCACTTTGAAGATGGTGTAACAGTTAGGCAGTCTGTCAAGTGCGTTTTGTGTGCATTTCATGCATTCGTCAGCGAATAATGAACTGCACAGCTTCCCACAAGATGTCCATTCAACACCAAAATTTTGGATACCACTTAGCACATCCTCAAGTATCGCGTTTACTAACAAGTTCCACGAGAATTGCGAATAGGGCATCCCTAACGGAAACCGTTGCTGGTTTCGAAGGGATCTACTTAGCTCGCTGTAGAGCGCCACGCTACCAGAAAAAGGCGAGTGCAGATACCTCTATAGATTTACATACTTCTGAGGCATTCCTCTGTGACGCATCCAACTGGATGTATGGTAGTGGCCTTCATAGGATTGCAATCAGTCGAGCGCACACTACTCAAACCTCTTAGAATCCGAGTTCATTAACGATCATAGCAGGTCCCGCACACAAGTGACTATCCCTAAGTGTCGCATTTTTGATTTGACAGCACAGTTGTGAAATACTCTCACCCTCTCAATCTTCCCACCAACTTACAACTCAGAATCAAAAAGCTGGTTGCAACTTTAATGTTCCGTTTCACTTTTCACAATCGTTAACCACGCATTGTCATGGGCTGGTTTTGGTTGGCTATTTGGATAAAAGAACAGAATGAAGATTGGAATGTTGAGAGCAGGGCCAAAGAGCAGAAAGAGAATGCATATAGAGCGGTGTTGCAGTATATCCTTGAAATATGGAGTTTACCCGTTTTACTGTCATAAAAATACCGGGTTTTAGGGCACTTCGTTCAATGTAAACTTGACCGTGACCTCACTTATTTATTCCACATCAATGACCTCTTTGGGNGATGCTGGGGATATCTCTCGTACTAAACTCTCAAGTAGCTTCATAATCATATCTCCTACGGCTATGCGAAATGCCAGAATATTACCGCCATTTTCCATTTCGGATCTTTACAAGCATTAACCATGCATTGTCAGGTGTTGGTTTTGGTTGCCCATTTGGATACCTAGTCGAATGAAGATTGGATGCTGAGAGCAGAGCCACAGAGAATATAGAAAATTCAGTGGGATTGTAAGAATACACGAGCGTCACTGTTTGCGAGATTCAATCATATCACGCAATGACTTTAACTGCTGCTTACCATGATCTCGGGGTCCCCATCCAGGGCGCCTTATGGAATCTGTGACTCATTATCCCGGTTAGTTTTTCATGGCCTCCTTCTAGGTCTTAGTTTGACCGCTGAAAATCATACTAGGCAGTTGTAGATGGTCACCCCTTGCTGAGAAAGTCTTTCTTGCAATCTTCCTCATAACCATAAATGTATAGCGTAATACAGTGAAGCGGACTTCAGTGATCGCTGCCAAACTCACAATGCATACAAGGTAAGTGATAATGTGTAAGGAGGACAAGAATTGGACCTGGTATTAGGGACGGGAAAAGAAAGTAGTCAACAGCACACAGTCCAACTGTGCACCCATAGTATTTCTAGCATTCTGGTCCGAGAAGAAACGGCAGCAAGATCGCCACTGCTGTCTGTTGCTGCCATGTTCTTCAGGATCACCAACCAAGCGGTTACGGAGTCTTCTGGACTGCAACCCGGAAGATCAGACACCTACTCTACCTTATCGCTTTGTGCATTTCTTCATGCCTCGTCTCCACCTGGCTTTCTCCAGTCTGCAACAGCCACTGTAAATAAGGCATCATCATCCTACAGCGAGATGCAATGAAGCGAACTTCACTGATAGCGGTAGGCGACCGTCGGACACACGTAAAACGTCCTAACCAACCGAGCCCATTTGGTTGAATTGGATGCTATAGCAAGTTCTTATTCGATACATTCCCAAACACCAAATGACTTAATTCTAAATTGCCCGCTCACTCCATCCAGCCTGAGCCAGACTACACAATCATTGACTGTCGAACACTGCTAAACAACGGATTTCTTCTACCCGCAAATTCAAGGTTCCACAGCCGTAGAAATGATCGTTCAGTGGCGCAGCATATGCGACTTTTTAACTTCAATGAAACGTCACGTTGTTGCCACAGATGTTTAAGTCCTGTGTACACTGCTCGAGCCATGGAAATGAGGGCGATTATCTCCTTTGATACGCTACCGTCGCCTTCTTGCGGTGTTTTTCCACCAAAGTGAGAGGACGAAAAGCCGATATCTGGGGCTATAGCCGGGTTGGTGGACTACTGGAAGTTCACCTAGGGGAGTTGGCCAAAAACCCTGATTCCAAATCAACCATAAGACGTATGAACCACACCCACATCTTTTCGGTTGTGGCAGTGGTCACCGGTTTGATTGAGCATTGAGGTGTATTGGACACCTTAGACGTCTAACCCCGTTCGAAGGGTATATGATCCGATGAACTGGACACCGGCTCCCAATGGATTGCGGTTTTCACACTCCACCCCGCTGCCTTGAGGGTCAGGCTTTGGCTAACCGAAGGCTCCGGTTGTGGATTCCTCAAGTTAATTCACCTGCCTTGGCCTGGGCAACTTGGCAGTACTCAACCCACAAGCCAATTATGGAACATTTTCTTTTTATAAAGATTATTAAACCATGATTTGTTTGGTACACAGTCTGTCCTCAGACAAGTGTGAAATATAATAATAATAATACCGTTGTTGGTCACGCAGCTACCCAAGGAAGAGAAAAAACGAGATAATTCCTGATCGCCTAGTCTAATCACCATCATCGTACAGCGAGATCCAGCGAAGCGAACTTCACTGATCGCTGCCACGCTCACAATGTACACAAGATGGACAGCAACTGGGTCTAACTGAAGTGACGCAAAGGAAGTGAACCTCTATGGTCAACACAGAGTACACAATCTAAATGGGCATACATACCTTTTTAATCATTCTGATCTGAAATAACAACAAGAACGCTGTTGTCTGTTAGTCGCCATATCCTTCAGTGTCTCCAACCAGCGAGTTGAAAAGCGTTTCGAACTCCAACCTGGAAGACGGGAGACTGATTCTACCTAATCGCTCCTGCGGATAATTGAGTGTAACCTCGGGGACTAGGTAAAGAAAGGTTAGTAAGATTAGGCCCGATGCGAATGTCTCAAGTCTTCATTAGGATTTGAGGATGCGCGAATGGCNAGCTACTACATTTCACGGTGCCCTGATCTTGTGTTATATAACGCACGGACCGCTTCCCTCAGGGATCCAAAGCAAGGCATACTTACACAGGAGAAGGGTGTATAAAGCGACGAGCATTTGAAGTCTGTATGGGAGTCACATTTCAACCTCGTCTTTAAAACACCAATGCCTCTCATCGTTCAGAACACACACTAAGGTGCATTGTGAACTACGGTAGGAATGTACGAAGGACTAACAGTTTCTTTGGACGATCGACTGCATTGTAAAGGTGAGTGGAACCCATTAGGATGTTTTCTAGCGGCAATAAAGCAGGAGATCGAGTGGACACATGAAGAAACGGAACACCCGGTTCGACAGCGTGGTGACGGGCTCCTTGTCAAGCTGTACAGAGCTTTTGAATCTAAAGGGAGGAGTGAACCAGATTCCATCGATGGAACCAAAATCAGTTCAAAGAGCTTGGAAACATTGGATAAAAATCGGAAACAAACTGCTGCCAAAGCGTTACAAAAATCTTAGCATTCCAAAACTAAGCCGCAAGATTGCTCCACCGTTCTTAACGATAATAACGGGCTGCGTAGCGATTCGATTGCACTGGTAATTCAAAGAACATCCAAAAGCTGTTCTGCATTCGAACTACATCTGCTAATTCGTTCTAACTCGAAGACGCAAATTAGAGTGACCCAGGGTTTGCAACCTCAAAGTTACCAAGCTGTTTCTCCCACATAACAATTATTCAATTGTTTTGGCCTACTTCTTGTTGCGGACCAGCAATAACTATGACAATGATCGTCAGATATCTCACATATATATACCGACTTTAATAAAGTTTAACGGAGTACTGTTTATGAAGTCGGGCATTTAGGTTGCATATGCGTGATATCACGCTGCCACGATACCACACCATGATTACAGTGTGAGAAGGCAATAATTAGTGTTACCCCACCCCCTTTGAGGAACTGGAGTTTCGTCCGTACTATACTGGGCAACTCTATTAGCGAAATGGAAGCTCATTGGAACAAAGATCTAGAGCAAAAGGCGCATATGCGGCACTTAAATCTCGGTAACAACATTTCCACATAAATTTGGATCCATGAAAGTGAAATCATAATCTCAAGTATTTTTGTTTTTATCACCTCAACAGATCTCAGTGAGCACGCAGGCCAAGCCGTGTAAACAGAAAACCACGGTAATCATAAAACTACGCAATGTGCAGCATAGCGGCAAAAGAAATAACGCCATGAATCAATTTGAAAGTACCTCGATGAATATTAAATGATTAATAATCACCTAAACCCCCAATTGTTGTGTTAATACAACAGCAAGCGGTTCACGAAATTCAGAAAGTAACACTCACTGATGGCGCTTCGATCACCAAATTTCAAGGTCACCTTATTAGGACATGTTCAGTT
>UZAN01042932.1:13319-27662 GCA_900618425.1 Echinostoma caproni
CTATCTATCTATCTATCTATCTATCTATCTATCTATCTATGTATAAAGAAATATTCAATCATATTATTAAGGAGGGTGCTGGACAGCAAACGATAAGGCTCGAAAGGTATTTCTTCAGCTCCGTACTACTCTCTGGTGCCGAACCGATATTGGTTCCTATACCCAGCTCAGGGTGACTAACACAATAATTCACGCGGATGTACTGTACGTCTATGAAATTCGGTCATTGAGATCAGATGACTTCAAGCGATTTCAGATCTTGTGCCTCGTCCCGGTACCAATACAATGCCCAGTCTCGTACCACCGAAGCGGAGTGGGAATACGGGGTAACCTGACTGGAAATTGTATTCGAAGCAAACTGTATTGGCCTTCGGATGGTGTTCCATACTCGTTGATCAAAAGCGGACTGACTCGACATACCTATAGTCCATGCTGTTAACCACCAGATGTGAGCAGTAGTGATCAAACACATTCGTGAAATTGGTTTATCCTCTCCAATTAAGTAACCGTAGTAAAGCAAAATAAAGTAAGCATTTACACTATTCTTCGAGGACCAGCATTCCTGACTAGGCGGGAAAGCTTGTGACTGCTACCTATCATCATAGTATTTTGACTGCTCTGAAGTTTTGCAAACCAACAGTTCTCGCAACCTTCCCCTAACCTCTTTATTAGCGGTAAACGGATTTTCGGGATATCACATTTTGTATCTTGAGTAACATCCTCACGAGCACTCGGCAAAGAAGCAATTAGAGTGAAAGTCTTTCGTTTACGTTTTGACCGTTTGCTGGAGACCATTTATTTTGGCACAAGTTTGATTAACTTCAAATATCCTTTAAGTTCCTCTACGAGCAGTTTAATTGGGAGGCAATATAAGATCTCTCGAATGCCGGTTGTTAGGTGTTGCCTACACTTGACTGTGGACGTCCGTGTCTGGCGATTGTGGTGCTGTTATTCATCAAAAGCAGATAAAATCTGGCCCATACCAGGATGTGACGCGTGTCCATAGTTTTAGACATACCGGAGTCGCGGTTTTGAGTACACATTTATATATACTTATCACCGGCTTTCGAGCAAGCTTGGTGCCAACACAACAAGAAGATCAGAACAGAGGGGTTGGGATATATAGCAGAGCGAAAAGGGATCAGAAAGTTCGGTTGAATGACAAGAATACCAATTTTGTTTGTTTGTTTCGCCGTGCAGTCAGAAGCAGATAGCAATGTGGTCTATTTCAGTGTCCTGTTGAGGCCAGTGGGATGGTTTTCATGGAAGGCCTTGCTGCTTTGTGGATGAAAAGTTGGTGTTCAGTCGGAAGGAATCGTCATCTGCGTAGATGATCTCCAGCGTCCCCTCAAGCACCTTTTTGATTCCTTTATGGATCCAACTTGAACATTAAATTCCCCAGTGAAAACCACAAAGTCCGCTGAGCGAAAACATTGCAGTTGACGAAAGACGTCATTGTTAAAGTAATCTGCCATTTCAGGTGAACCGCAATCAGTTGAAGCATACATGAAGGCGGCCATGAGGCACTGACTCTTCGTTATATTCCTGTGGACCGACAATGAGCCATTGTACAGCGTATTGTTGACTACTGACTGAGGTTCAGTCAACAAACAAGCACTGAGCACAATCCTGTTTAAGGAACCACCCTGAGCCCCAGACGCCAACTTACCTGACGCACTAAAGCGCAGCATCAATCTGAAGGTGCAAAGCGCATGCCAAATGGAACGATAGAACATCCTACATACATTCGAACATACAAGCGATCTCGGCAGGTACTCTAAATCACAGTTTTTCCCCAGCTACCCATTCAATGATAACATTTTGGAGACCACTTAATGTATTCTCCAGTATTTTATTCATGACGCAGTTGAAAAGAAACGGTGAAATAGGGTACCCTTGACAAACACCGTTCCTAGTTACGAACCACCAATGAGGATGAGGTTGAACATGAAGGGAAGTGGTGTCCGGTATGCTTATTTTGGATACAGCGTAATTATGTACTGAAGGTTCCAAAGGCTTGAGCCGAAATAAATAAATAAAAAATGATAAATTCAGTATCTTGGCGTATTTAGCCAGCCTAATCGCATCGTTCTATCGTATTTTCCTTTACGCAAAACTCAACATAACCAACTTGAGCGCTGTTTGGACCGGCGATTTAGGCTCGCTCAGTCATGCGAGATACACGTGAAACACGAATTCACGGTCCATACAGTTAGCAAATTCCAATACAGATGGTGTGACACATTTCTAAGTCAGATGGGATGCAATGAGTCTGAAAATTATTGCTGTCACATTTTCTTCGCAAATTAGTCATGGTCGTGAAATCGCAAGTATGGAAACATTTTTCCGGCTAACCTCTTGTTTTTCAGCTGATATTTACCACAATCGAGTAAAATAATGAAACTGATTGAAGTAGTGATAAATGAATGCACTGTTCTTTAATCCACTTTTAACTCTTCGAAGTACAGAATTTAAACATCAGCTAGCGGTTGTTTTTACCGTAAAATACTACTTCATATGTTAATGACTGGAGTGACCCCTCTAGGAGCGAAAGTACATTTTAAAGGAAATGCCAGTTAGTGCGCAGTAGTGGGACTTAGCTCCAGATGGCCTCCATCTATTGAACCCATAGGCATGTTTGGTTGTGAAAGCTCATTGAGTTAGTGCGGCTCAGAAGTATCGTATCACAACTAGGTGCAGTCCCGTAGAAATATGTGAGATGAAATTCACCAAAAGGCTTGAAAGTATATTCATAAAAACATAAAATATAATGATATTTTTGTCCTCTACATTTTTCTCGAAATGTCTCTGCGAGCTCACAGATACATGGGTCAGTGTATACCGTTCCTGTGTGAATACCACCTCTCAGAAGTTAAGGGATTGACAACACACTGATGCACTTGATCTTCAAAATTATTTGGTGGATAATCGGATAACCTTTTCTTCCATGTTGGGATTCATAAGTATTGTGTGTACGCTAATCAGGTCTCTTCCAAATTCGTCACGGAAGGCTTCGAGCTAGGAGCCGATGCAGACTCTATTATCCGTCAACTCACATTAATATAGTGCGTAAACATGTATCCCTGCGCTCAAGGTGTTTTCTATCGTCTTTGCCGTCCAGAATTACGAATTTTAACTCCCAAATTCTGTAACCCTATGAATATCAAACGTTGATAGTCATCCCGCGGGTCTTTTAACCGCCGGAGGGGAAGGAGTTTTAAAGGGAACAAAACTAATACTCATAAATGGTGAGTTACAAAAAGGACAACGCAACTATTCACTCCTCTTTATCTATCATCAAACTAAATTGTTATAGCGAATAACGACTTTTAAATGAACCGGTTGTGAACTGAACACCTTCATTTCCTTTACCAGATTTCTTCTTGCGGCACGTATCAACGACATCGTATGTCACAGGAAAGATCCGGCATCAAATATTCCGATTTATTCAAAGTGCCATACTCTCGGGCTCCAAAAAAATGGAAGTCGATCAACATGTTACTCGAGGATTGGGGACGAGAAGATATTGGTACACGTGAGCCGTGCAAATCACCCACGCCTCGGGATACAACACTCTCACAGACCGATTTGAATGGAACTGACAAAAAATCAATCATATATGTGGATTTGGAAGCGCATACTGGAAGTAACAAACTTCTGGGTATGTGCTCGCAAATGAAATGTGATGCCTGACTGTTGTGCTAGACCGAACAGTCACCTTTTCACATAATAGCATTCAATTTTTTTCTGGTAAATGACTTCTATTAAAATATGTTAAATGAAACAATTTACTTTTACTTGAAAATTTATTTCTCTATAATTACATCACGACATAGCCAAGTAGACTACATTTTAGACAATGTTTAGTCTTGAATTGTATTGCTCTGGTTCTAGTTTTTTGCCTTTGGTACATAACAAGAGAAATGGAAATACCAGCAGAAGAAAAGTCAGTAGGGTGATTTCATAATTGTGGAAATAAAGTAGAAGATATCAGTAAAAATAAGCACTAATGGTGCGACGAGTGAAAACGTATCGCTGAACTGGTATATTGTCTATTCTGTATGGGTGCGATTCTCCTCTTTAACTAAACTCTTTCCAGCTGAGGCGTAAAACAGTGGCCGATTTTGATAGATTGCTTGGCAGGCAGACTAAGTCGTGTTAAGAGGGGTCAAGGCTAAGAAGCATCAGGTTGAATGACGTACAGTACGCCAAAATAGCTAATTATTACTGAACGGATTCAATCCACTGTTTGATCAAACGGATATAAAGGGAATCTACCCGGGTTACACTCACATGTTGTATAATCCTCAATGAGCACTCGTAGAGATACCGACAAACCTTCACTGGTCAACAGCTGATGATATGGACTATGTGTTGCTACGATCCAGATTCTACCCATACCTGATAAATAACCACAGCCAAATTGCCGGAAATGTATTCCCACAGTAGGAGGTAAGTGACAGCCACGACTCGACCTTAGAAGCGGTGGATTTCGTGCGTTTCGCTTCATTTCAACCACCCACCGAAGGATGGAATAAATACCGGGAGCTAATTAATGAAGCTATCCAAATGTCAATGAAAACAACGATGGTAAATGATGTACACATTAATGTTGAATCTTCTAGACCTCTGCTGCGTTGTTAGACGCTCTTAAAACCATTCCTAATGATGACAAATGTGACAAAGATGCAAGTGCCTAAAACGTAAGCTCACACAGAGCCCAAGAAGCGACCGCGGTAAATGATGGGTAGCGAAATGTAAAGAGGTGAAAGAGGTTGTGAATATGGAGAACAGTTACAACAATTCCCCTTTAATCAGGCACCCGGCCCACAGATTGTAAGCTTTAGTGAACTAATTTAGGAATCGGATGGTTCACTGATTCACATTCAACAATACCCTATTGAACCCTGGAAGAACATTTTAGGCACAAATCAACTGGCCACCACCGATATTAAATTCGAAAGCTCGTGCTTCGACTGCCGGTTGATATCCGTCCTCCTTCCGAAATGGAGGCCTAATGAGAGATTACACAACGCAAAAGCAGCAACAATTTCTGGTGCAGATGCGTTATCCCCATTGGTCATCAAAGGAGAAGGTTCATGCTTGGTTTCAGATTTACCGAAGATAATGCATTCTGAATGGCAAGTGATGATATTTCAGCTGAATGGTTCGAATCGGTCAACCTAGCAATTTTCATGATAATCAGTAGATTCAACTGTGAAAGCCACGGAGAAATTGGTTTCATCAACATTGTCTTTAAGCTTCTCGCGATCATCATACTCCGTCAATTGTCCGCTGCATAAGAATTGTATGTGCGAGAACTGGGATGGTTCATATACCTAGTCAAGATTGCATCTACCATGTTTTCACTCTTCGCTAAATGCTAGAACACAGAAATTTCCTCTCTAAATTTACAATTTCAATTTGTCTTGATCCAAACGCTGCCTTTGATTAAATAGACCCCAACGTACACTGGCGCTGCCTCGTCTTAAAGGATTTATCGGAGGAGTTTATATATATATATATATATATATATATTTCACACTTGTCTGAAGACAGACTGTGTGCCAAACAAATCATGGTACAATAATCTTTATGAAAAGAAGGAGGAGTTTACTTCAGTATTAAAACCCGTTGTACTAATAGCCAAAGACAAATTTGTAACAGATACTCTTCTTGAAAAGCTCTGTTCTCGTCTGTGAACGGTTTCATCGATATTGCTTCTATGGGCATTGTAATGCTAAATAAAGAACCTGGTAAGTTGCCAGTTTTTGGATGGTTTGAGCGTTAGTATAGCCATGTTCGTTATGCCTTTTGCATCGTGAAAATGTAAAATAGTGATGCATGACTGGGGGTCCAGATTTAAATACCACTGTAACTGGGGAATCAGGAGAAAAAGTGCACAAATTCCGCTGTTAAGGTACTTGCATCTGGAGGCCCACTCTCGGGTGACGTTCAGTTGGTCATACGGAAAGTGTTTCTAATTTGAGATACCTCTGATGCCGTCGTGATACCCGATTTTCTGTGAAAGATCAAGTGTATGCTGCAACTTTTTGGTTGGTACTGCAGAGACCTAGCCATTACGAAAACAGGATAAGGATAGATGGAGATAGATAAAGATTGATAGTCCGTGTTCGAAAATCATTGTCTACATCGTAGTGCAAGCCTCTGGTAGGACAACTGGGAAAGCGATGTCGAAGTTCATCGTGGAGTTTCGGGTAAACACGGTCATTCACTGTAACCAGTCGTAGACTGCATTAGATTACGTTGGCTGAGTATATGTTACACATGTCATCAAATAGACTATCAGTGTGCAATGCTTACCGGTAGGGAGGGACACAACAGCCGGATATATGGATATGAAACCGATGACCAAGAGACCCTCTCATAAAGGTCGCTTTAGGCTTTCTGGTTGGAAACCTCGTAGTCATTCAAAAACAGGCTTAGATACATTAATTTATACTGTTAAGTGTTGTAAGCATTGTATATGCATCTACTGAACGTCTTTGCAACTTTAATGTACCTAAATTCTCTAATTTGACACTGACATTAATTCACGCTTTGTAATCCTCCTCATACTCCATAAAGATGGGTAACCAAAAGACAGTTACCAAAAGCTGTCGCTCAAACTATGCATGGTTTTTTATTGAATAAACTGAAATCGAACTTTTACTTTAAAATGCGCATCTCTAAAACGTTGGTAGATGTTTATTGAAGCCGGTTGATGCTCTTCAAGATGCAAGTCAAGCACAACAAAATCAGTTCATCTGGTTTCCCAATCCATGGATTGATTGAATTTTGTCTAGACAAACGGGAGAGCTTGTCAATTTGTTCAACTACTTATTGTTTTCGTTTATCCTTTTCCTATACCGTTGGGCTAATCAGTGCTCCTTATACAACTATAGCTGGAAGCATCTGTAGCGCAGATCCGAATCAGCCTCGGTTTGTAATTTATGAGCACCACTAATAGGGTTTGATTTTAACTTCCTAGTATAATAAACTTCGCCTCAACATCCTCTTCTAAGTCGTTCCATCAGATGCGTGTAATATACAGAGGGCATATATATGTATTTGGTTATTGTCAGTCTGATACAATTTCACATAATTAAATTCGGTTTAATTTTGCTGTTTACCAATTGGTTAATCCACAGAGGCTTCTGAGTAGATGCATTTCATTGTCACCCAAACATGAACTTCTTTTACCCGCACGAGGACTACCGACCCCCGAGTAAGGACAGTCGAACAGCGAGTCGTGTTCCCATGATATCCGATAGGATCACATCGATGAGGATGCATCCTAAGGATTCCGCAGTTTCACCTATTGGTTCATCGATAGGATCAACCACTTCAAGTGAATCGTTAACCCGTTAAAATATAACATCCTGATAAACCTCCATTTGTAACATCTGTGACCTCTTTGTGCCTGGGCCTGGTCTTTGTTATATCTCATTGATCCTGATAGAGTTTCATGGCTTTTTTTACTCTCAGTAACAGTATTTTTATATTCTATAATCCTCAATCTCTCCATTACCATATCAATACATTAATTTTGAACTTACAATAATCCCATCACCTTCTACCTTTCTCTTTAGGATGTGTTAAACACCTTCACTTGTAACAGCACGCAATAACAGGTCATAATGTACAATCCTGTTTTTCCTTACAAACCGCGAGTTCGGTTATGTGACTGTTAGTAGATTATTCAATGTCTTCCGGTGTGTGAGAAGAGCATTGCTACGATTCGACCTGGTCGAATCCGAGGAGAAGTTTATGATTCACTGGGGTTTCTCGTTCTTTTGTATTATACACTCTTCGTCCAGATGAGGTTAACTTCGTTTGTTGTTTCGTCGCGAGGTGCGAGGAACACGACTGGAAACTCTATGGATGCGAAAGGTGGTTAACCATGGAAAAATCTTTACTTGAACGATGTATTTCACTTGCATCGGACGGATGCAATGGACAATGGCATTCTTAAGGTGTTTGTTTCTGTTAAAGGAGACTATCTAGCTGCACAGAGTTTTATGACTGCATCTGTTTATTGATGAAGATTGCAAGGAATACCTGACCCAGCAGTCGTGAATTTCTGATTTCATTGACGAAAAATATATAGATAATGGGGCTTCGGTTGCATATCGACCATTTTGACATATATACCACAAGTTTCCAGTGTTCTTAGATAAGTGCATCCAGTTAACTATTTTCTTAATGATTTTCGTGGTGCACGTGGAAGCACCTGCTGCAAAAATCCAAGGATATCATCGAAGGGTAAAGTTATAGGCAAGATGTAGAAAAAAATGAGGATTTTAAAAACAAGCTTTATGGGATGGAATGCAAAAGGTGAAATACAAGTGAGGAGAGAACAACACAGATATCGATCGCTGAGTTTTCAACACTTGTCTCGAACCAACGATTTTCATTGACTATTGGGTCTCATCGCAGAAGTCGGATGATTCCGATATGAGATAACTCGTGGGCACGTTTTTCCTCCCTTTCGTTTCATGCCACGAATTCAAGAATTGTGGACCACGTGCCATCTTCCAGCCCACTCTGGAGAAACACGGCTAGGTCGGCTCGGGTTCGGTCATGCTGGATAGTATATTATTATCATTATCTCTAGCATGGCCAGTCGTCAAGCTACAGACTAATTCTACGTGGTAACAGGAAGAAGGTCGTAAACAAGGGTAAGCTCAATAACAAGGTTCATCTCGAATGGGATAAAACAATAGCGAATGCTCTACGTATATAATTTTAAATGGCCAGGTGATGAATTATCGAAAACAGCTTTCTAGACTTTCAGATTTTATTTTCAATGTTTTAGTTGACTTCGAAGAAGTTTTCAACAAAGGCGTAACAGGGGTTTATAAATTAATTCAATTATGCTTGCTATCAATCACTTTGCTTCAGTTCCCGGGTCCGATGTTCATTGTCGAATAAAATACTCATTAATCTTTATTTTGCGTTTGCATTTTGCTTCCGCTGAACCGGTCTTTTTAGTGAAAGTAAAATCTTAAGTAAAACCGTTACTCGAAAATATCCCGAATAGAACTATATCTATCGGAACGTTTCGGTACTGCAACTTGATTTAGCTGTACTTAAAATTGCCCTTGTGTTATAAATTCATTGTTCCAGTCCCCGACTGCGGAAATTGTTTGGCATGAGAACGATACCAGAGCAGAGTGATTGAAAACAGAAGAGCCATGTTTTCATGAAGGAATCCCCTCCCGATGGCCGAGCAGTTCAACAGTCAGTTTGAATATTTTTACCACTATACCAGCAGATCCATCATTTCGCTTGGCAACGTTGGGAGAAACGGCAGAATGCTTCATTATACGCACAGCAATATACTACTTATTTATGATAAGTAGTGAAACAAAATTAGAAAAGTGGAATGTTACAAGGGTGTTTCAAGTATGGACAATGATTTAGCCTCGAGTTTGTTGTCTGTCGATCAATTACGTGGTATGCGTGTGGTTAGCTTATAATATGTGGAGTTCGATCCTCAAAGTGGCTGATTGATGGTTATATTCAAATAGGCTGAAATATATTTGCCGTGCTTCCAATCATAGTCTCTTCGTACGACAAAATTCATCCTGAAATCAAAATAATTTCCCCATTAATTCCCTTTCAGATAGCCTTCTTTGTATTAATCTGCCATACATACCTCCCACTGAATACAGTCATTATGTTCATAACAAAACTTATACGTATAAGTGACTCGTTTTCCCTCGTAGCTTTTTACACCTGAGTTTTCATTTCCCTGTTTGTGAGAATGAAAATGAAAAGCGAGTTCTATTTGTCAATCCCAAGATTGACTCCGTTTGTTTCCCCCCCCCCTTACTCAGTTGCTGGGATCAACCAGCATAAAAGCTTTCTATCCTATACCGCCGGGGTACAATCAAACTTGTGTCTGGCAGCGCAGGATGTTCCTCAATCAACTAAGCGATACGCTAGTCGATGTGAGTTCTATTTCACTTCCACCTAACGACCTTCAATTGTACTTTACTGTGGTAAATTTTACCGAAAAATAATTACTCATAAAGACCTAGAATTTGAGTAGGTTTTCTATTTAAGGCTTTTATTGGGTTTAATCTACATCTTCCCTCGTCCGAATGCTTCCACCTATTATTCACGAGGATATACTGTGTGGTAATTAAAAGCATCACTGTTGATCCCAAGACCTTCAGTGGCCTGGGCATCGTTAAACCTATGAGATAACGTTTTGGGGTTTTGTTTTCGGGTTCCTTGCAGATTTGGTGTCCCATTAGATTGCTATTGGATTGCAGATGTCCGATTACCGATATATTTTGATAAGGTTATTTGTCTCAGAAAGAGTCTCATCCCATATTGATTTGTATGGCATTGTAGCAGTGTATTGTTACCTTCTGCACAATACCCTTTGTATCCTGCATCGACTTTAAACTACGTTAGAATACTTTCACTGTCTCTCTTCGAAGTCTGCACACATGGAACCAACCGGGAAATCCTGAATCACAGATCACATAAATCGGTTCAGAACAATTATAACATTCCTGGCTGGGTAAGACATTCCATCTAGTTACTACATAGAAAACCTGAAAACAATTTGCCTACTTTTTGTCTTTCTGTTTGTACTCTTTTTTGCCATATAGTGTGATGATTGTTGTGCAGCTTACCTAACCGAAAACAAAGTGTAGGCATTTATTTTTAAGGACAGATGTCCTGGTCCGTATTTTGTTATATAACGGTAAAGTGAAACCGACTAGAAGAAACCCACTCGCCCTCCTAATTACGCTAAGCTTTGCCTCATCTGGTCGAATCCTCCAGGTAATTTTCTCTCACTTTCAGTGATTTAAACTATTGATTTCCTTTCTCTCATCTTGGTTGTGTTTGTGAATGAGCTTGAAGGTCACAAACTATTCTCAAAGAAAGTTATGCGTCTGCATGTTTTATTCTGCGGTATCGAAACTTTATATTTGCATTAAAATACAGTTCTATCCGGTGAGGATAGGATGCAACAAAATAGTTTCTCTAGGAGATTTTACACACAGAGTACTAAACAAAGCCATAATTTGCTAGCCTCCAAAATTTCGACGGGATGTTTTACGTTCAGTTAAAGTTTATTGGAACATTTGAATGCATAGACTAATAGGATGATGCACGCACATCACAATCCATCTGTTTGAGGGGGCGATATTCAATCGATCGATTGTGATTCACATGTGTTCAGTGAACTATAGTTCGCCCAATCCAGCGGACAGCAATAGATGTCTCCTACTGGGGATTTCTTTTTATTCTTAAACTGATTACCATTTGATTCCTTTTTAATTTGTTATAAATGTTATCTATAATAAAACAGCCCGGTAACGAAATTGAATGGAGAATTGCCGTGAATTGAATTAAGCTAGAGTGTTCAACTCACTGAGAGAAGAAAAGAGGTGCTGTTTCCTTTTTCGGCAGCGTACTTCAGCATAGCAGCGCAAATGCTTTTGTCTGCAAATTCTGGTTTAGAACAGCTGGAACAGAAAAAATCGACATTGGTAATCATGCACTGATGATTAAACCGAACTTCAACGTACATTGCCTGTTAGGAAACAGTATTTGTTGATCATTACTGGATTAATCAGTTTCTAAGGGGTTCCAGTGTATGGTTATCGTTTAGTTTATTAAACCGCCTTTAAAATCATAAGGTGGGTCTGGTATGTTTTATTTCAGCATTTGGGATTGTTTGATTTGTGATGGGACCTCACGCTTTATTTGCTCACAGTTCTCTCGCAGACTTCTTCGATGCTCCTGCTTATCACTCATTGAACGTTTGGCATATCTATGCAATTTTACCTCAGATTGATGGAATATAAAGACACAATGTTTGTGTATTGGCGTTCATATGTGGACCCATTATTTTAGGGGTTCATTTATTTTCCACGTTCCCATTACACTTTCCGAGAGCGTTTTGTGCCCAGGGGTAGAGGTCTTACATTCTAACCCGGAGGTTACCGGTTTGAGTCAAAGTAAGGACACAAAATGTACGCCACACCACAGATGAGTTCAAAACCCACTGTCCGGTGCTCTTTATTTTACTTCTACTTCGAACGAGACTTGTGTGAAATACAATAATATATATCGTACGAGATTCAAAACAGGTTCAAAATTGCGGTGTTTTCCTTTAATTGAATAATTAAAATAATATTTCAAGGGAGAAGCATGAACTGAAAAGCTAGGAAACACTGGACAACTGTTTTCGTTGTGAATTCGACGAATTCACTGATGGTAAGAAAAAGTTTGTGTAACCGATGAAATAAGTAAACTTCTGTCTGCTCGACTCTCTGAATGTGGGCTCAGAGTCTGTAGGTTAAGTTTAATCATGTGTGGTGCATTCCAATGATGCTGTCCAACTGTGATTACTTGATGTACTTAACTGAATGCCGTTTTTGTGCTTTTTTGTAATACCTGCAGTTTGTTCACATTCAACGATTTTCCTAGAAAAATAGTTTGCTAGCCTTCATATCGCATGATAAAATAACGTTTGTGTTTATTATCTATCATTGTCAGTGACCATCGTCAACATCTTACAGAAATCGCAGCATTTCTGATCTGGTTCTTAAATCAGATAATTGCAACGTCTTTCGATTATCAGTGCTCAGTCCCGTTATTTTAATATACTCAGCTAAATAGTTCCTTTAAATTAATGCAACCATAAACCTTGCACCCTCATGAGCTGGAGTTGATGCCGTTCTTTCAACCTAACTTGTGATGAGGTTATTGGCTAACCACTGCGACTCTTCCTCATGCATAGAAATTGAAAAATAACCGGTGCTAAATACAGTAACTTAACCAATATACTACGTGTTTCAAAGCCAACAAAGTTTATATAGTTCAGGAACACTGTAAAGAATATCTGCTTATGTATCATCGAACCTCCTCATCGCCGCCATAAAACTCTGTCAAAAATAGCCGCAGTCGAAGACTGAAAGTTGTCGAAAATTCTACAAACGCAGTAGCCAAGTCTCGAAAGCGTAAAGCAAATCTGTTTTGAGTTATGGCATTTCACACACCCCACTTGACAAAGAGGACAGATTGTGGTACCGTTAAAAATTAACTAGGTTCAGGAACGACAGCCTAATTTGCTGTGTAATACAGGGCATTTTCTTCAGTGCCACTTGCATTTGTTATTTTACTCGATTGGTAAAAAAAACTGCAGGCTGTCTCGAACCACGCTTCATTGGTTTTGATTACACTAAAAGGTTCCTCCCAGGCTTGAAGAACCACTCTGCACTTTGGTACAGCGTAAACTGCTGCCTAAATCTTCAGTCTATTCAACACTTTTTGATTTGATAACAAAATCTCACCAAGCAAGGAGATAATAGGGGGGGGACTATAGACCAGTTCTGTATTTCTTGGGGGAAGCTACGTTCAGCCAAAACTTAGGCCGAAATAAGTGATCAACGAGAAATCATTTAGGACAAAGCTGATGAGAGTCAGATCTAGGTGATGGCCCTGATGGACTCCATCAAGGACAACAAATGGTGGGTAAGGTGGCCATGTATCTCAACCGGACCTGAAGTTTGGTAATATGGAGCCTGTTCCTCGTCGAACAATTCAATGTGGCATACAAAATATAGCCTACGAGGTTCAATTGTGATGGTTCTCCCAAACCTGTCAGGAAGATCTTATTCGCTGGGAGCCTTTCCATTGGAGCTAACACGAGAGCATGAGGGGTCTTTCTTCCTCAAAGTTAGGTTGAAAGTAATGATGACACGAGAACAAGCATGAAATTGTCATTCATTTCCGTCCTAATGTGAGCTTATAGGTGCAGAGAGAACCCAAATGTCTTCCATGTGATGGATCCGGTGTTCAAATTCTGGACGGGTCGGTGAATGTATATTGCGGGTGAGCCTTCACATGAGCCTCACTCTAGTTTGATGCTTCACAAATTTAGAGTTGACTGGATGGACTATGGGTTGTGTGAAAACGATGATCAGTCCCACTTAGTTTCAATTGAGTTAACGATTGCCCGTACGTTATCCCGTGTAACATACACCAGGTTACACCATTTGTTTACATCGGACCGTGATTGCGTCGTGTATTTTGATTGTGCATTGGAGCGTACAGAGAGCGAGGGGCTTGAACCAAAGTATGAGGAAAATTTGTGCACATTGTTCGATTCGAAGAATAATGCCGATCATAATCCCACTGGTTTTTCTTTATTGAAATGTGGTCAATTGAATCATGGAAGAAAGATCCAGGGGATGAACGGCTGATTTGAAGGTCTAAAGTTCGAGTTGGCAAGAAGCAGACTGTGATCTGAAAGTTTCTGCTATCTGAATGACAGGAATATATATATATATATATATATATATATATATT
>UZAN01042932.1:28237-44712 GCA_900618425.1 Echinostoma caproni
AATATATATATATATATATATATATATATATAACATCAATCTTTACTGATACGGCGCCAAAATAACCATAGGGTAACGGAAAAATATAGGTACAAAAGCGAGAAAAATAAACACAGTTAACTTCGGTGAGTAATAGAATTTTTTGTTGGTTTACCACACTCCATTTTGAGTTTTTTTATTTATTTTTGGAATTACAAACATGAGAGAAAGAGGCAAAATGTAGCTCAGCTTATTCGTGAAAATGCAGTTTGTTAATATCCTTCTCTTCAGTTAAAACTGTGGCAGTTTTTCGGAAGCTTCAATTAGATGGCCATTCATTATTTTACTAAAATAGTTTTTCGTATTCATCTGAGGTTCAGTGCGTTCTGGTGTTCGCGAAAAAATCAAATTAATTGTCATTGTTTGGGCAATGTCTAATCACTCTGAAGACCACTTCATGTCTTATGCTTCTTATGCTTCATCGACTGCTGAATGGAACCAAACCTATCGCACAGTTCTGTTGCTGGGGCAAAACGCAACCCGAAAGCCTGCTAACTCAGATATAGTCACTTCACTGTCGCCAGACAAACGAAAGTAAAACATCATATGTGGTAACATGGAGACGTCAAACATAAACCGGATCTGACGTATTGATTGAGCATCTCCTCAATGCCAAATAAATCAGTGGGCTCGGAGTTTGGCTTTATACATCAAGATTTTACAGTGTCACCTTACTGACCATCACAGAGATTCTATTATGCAGCAAAACAACAGTAAGCCTCTCATTGTCCAGAAAATACCATGGTTTGTGGTGAGGAAATCAATCTAGAGAATTCATCTGCAGCAATACAGCTGCTGTTTTTCATACTCTCAATGATAGAAGACGGGTAGCACAGGGAACGTGAGTTAGTACATATGGGCTACAAAATGGTGCAGAGTGAATACAAAATACAATAAAACACAAGGTTAGTCAGCACACCCTTCGTTGTATGCTAAATAAACTATGTAGTGTAGTTGATTGAGATATGCCTAGATCGGTGCGTATGGATCAGACGTACACAGAAGTTTACTTCTTTGACTCTTTGAAATGAAAAATTCTCTGGTTAATCACTGCATCTTCATACCGAGTTGTTACGTTCTCAGGATTGTTGCATCACATGGTACTTTTACAAATATGGTTTGGTGATTTCCATGTTTTGCGAACTGAGTGTTATCAGAGAAGCGTTTTATTGCATCCAATGAAGCTAATTTAATCTTTGGAAGGAGGTGAAAGGTGGTATGTTTATCCGTTAAGATTTATCGAACTGGCTTTCCTTGATCGGTTCATAATTCAAGACTGAACGGCAATACTATGACACAGCAATTTGTGCTTCCCGTATTTCACCAGTCTCGTGGAGAAAAATTAAACTTAAAAATTAAACACCTACGTACCATAAACAGGTTGCTTCATTCTTCAAAAATTCCTTTTAACCGAGTATCTTAGTAACCAATCGTCTGAAGCTCCCAATCGTTTGAATCTCTGCACCCGCAAAATTAACCACCTGTGGCTATTCTGTGGACATTGAACTTGACATGTAAACTGATAAAAAAGGAATACACTCTATCGATATGGTTGGTGACATCATCAAACCCTGTGACGTAGTCACGCACATCCATAGACCGTTTTGTTGATTCTCCTGCCGAATGCGTACTTCCACAACCGCTCCACGTGATGACGCATGTCACAAACTGATTTTATACAGCCGCTAAACATCGAAAACAAGTCAGAAAGTTTAAAACCAACACCACGGCGTTTTCTAACAAGTTTTTACAATCTTTGTCGAGAACTAACTGCAGAGATGAAAACATGCACCAACCCACACAGTTACACAGGGAAAGATATGATAACGTGGTGGCTCGTTGCTTCTCCCATGTAAAAAATGTTCGTTTTCTTATTCTGCATTGAATGTTGCTGTTTTAGAATGTTGCGGCTCAGTTTCCCCATTTGATTTCAAATGCACTAAGCACTGTGAGTATAGTATGATTTGATGCTTTACCAAAACATAATAACTGACTCAGGAAGTTGACTCTCTACCGTTTAGTTCAGTATTAGGTGTTTTTTCTCACAAGTCCTTGGGATCCCCTTCAAATAAATCCCGAACGATGGAACGTGTTTATCATAATACCTAATGAGACCATGTTCAGGAGTTTATAGACACCAAATGACAGTAGATTTTAGTTTGTAAAAACAAAAATCTTCCACAGATTTTAGTAAATTACTATCAGCACAAGCACATTATCTGATAAGATCATCGATGATCACCGCTGTTATACCCAGTTGTTTATAAGGAATACTCCAAAAAGTGAACGTCATTCGCTTGTCGCTTATGCGATGATCTACAGTTGCGTGCAATTGCGGTTGAGTACGTTGAAAAAAACAGTTTGACAAAAAACACATCCTTTCTACCATACTGAAACAGTATTTTCACGTGAATTTCAGATACAGTTTGCACAATGAACGATCCATTGCCGCATTGTACACAACGAGTCATTCGGATAATTCACCCAAATGTTCCAAAGGATGTCAACGAACCGAGTGAGCTCCTAACGATCAGATGTTTTCAGGTCGTGTGTCGAAATTACTGAACCCGATCGTTTCCCGCAAATGCATTTTTGTTTGTTTTCAAAGACATTCCAAGTGATATGGTTTAGCGAGTTTAATGAATTTTCGGCAGTGCGCAGCTCAGTGGGTGTCATGCAGTATCACATCGAGTGTGCTTTGTCGCGGAAAGAGTGGTAGTGATTATTGCTGTCAGTATGCTGAATGAATTCTGGGTCTAATTCGCAAACAACATTGTAATTTAACGGATGTAATTTAGGTCCACCATATGAAGCATTTACAGAGCACAGGATGCACACCCAAGTGCAAACGGAATTATCACATATATTGGATCTGTTCACGGACATTTTATAGCTGCCAAGAGAGTAGATTCCCCGCACACTGACGCCAAGAACACTCCAAGGGCTCTTCACACCAAATAGACGACTGATGAGAATAAAGGGTCTTCTACCACGTTCATAACATACATAATTTTAGTCGACTGTGAGTACCTTATCAGCTTCTGGGGTGAAGGTTGCAATGTGCATCTATGTAGTTTTTTATCCTCTAATAAGCTTTCGTAAGTTAGACAACGAGAATGGAGAACAAACCACTGCCAATAAGAATGCATAACAGCAATGCACGGAACCAATTCTTGATTTGATGATGGATTTGTAATCTGTCTTCTTAAACATTCAAAATACTTTAAATCTTTCACTTGGCCAAAGTGTAGACCCATTTGGCTTGTGTGAAAACTACCTTTCGTTGGATGTCGGTGTTTGACCAGATGTATCTTAGAAGCACAGTCAAGTCATTAGGAGCTTTATACCACGGAATGAGTGGTCTTTTAACTTTTGTGGCATACCTGCGGATGCAGAATTAATGATTCATGTGTTATTCGATTTTCGATCAGATGTCAGAAAACATTTGACTAAATTAGCGATTCTATGATTAGCCGGAGACCTTTTTCAGATCAATGATGATAATGATAAAAATATTATTTTGCTAACTTTTTGTTGATTCACTATAAAAATGTAAAACGAATTTTTAATAAGGGACTACGGCCAATCACTGACTGCCTGGTAAAAGTAGATCGATCAGGAAAATGATTGACAGTAGTGAAATTCGAACTCAGGGACCCCAAGTAAAAATGAACAAGATGTAATCAAACAGGAGTTTACACTTTCAGTATGTGCAGTATTTTAATATTTAGTGAGTAAAAGATGGTCACTGAAAACGAGCTTATTTGCCACTGTGTTATTTTGTTTGCAATGTGCTCCGTGGCACTATTTCGGCTATTAAAACAGGCCAATAACCCCGTTCTACTTCGTGGACTTAACAAGCGCGATAAATTCTGCAAGAAACTGACCCTGGTAGATGATCAAATTCAGTTTACTGATGGCTGTGTTAGTAAATAGGAGAATCTGAAGCATGATTGGACAGGTTGAAGAACATTAACAGTGCAACACTACGCCGTCGAGCTCTCAATATGTGGGATATGTCGAGTGGATTTCAAGCGTAATTGTGTAATATCTGATTGCGTGTTGAATAATCTCTCGTCCACTAAAAGACAATGTTTTGAGGATTACACCGAGTCTGTTGTGTCCAAACAGGTGGAATGAAGCTAAACTGCGTTGCATCTACGACTTAATCGTTCCAAACCGATGTATACC
Organism: Echinostoma caproni; assembly: GCA_900618425.1. Lineage (NCBI taxonomy): Eukaryota > Metazoa > Platyhelminthes > Trematoda > Plagiorchiida > Echinostomatidae > Echinostoma > Echinostoma caproni. The sequence goes on from UZAN01042932.1 coordinate 32,468, forward strand.
TGTATGCACAGCTTTCAGACTTGATTTCCTCTTTACCGGTGGAGATGGAAAGGCACAAGTTGCCTCAGTGAATGAATGTTACCGGCATCAGAATGTAAAGCTCGATGCAAATAAACTAGTGACTACAGAACACACCAAACGAGACCTTCAGAAAAATACAGATTTCATACTATTCCTACTAGATGAGAGGACGGAGATCGTAATGCCTAACTTACCAGATTAGATAGATAAAGTTAATGCCATATTGAAGGGTTGGTCGAAATTCACCAAGTGGGCGGAAAAGGAAATGAGGGATCAAATAAAAGGGGCGCTCCCTAAGAACTTGTAATGTTAAAAACAAAGGAAAGTCATTGATGCACCCACCTTGGAACGTATTAGAACAATCGGAACTGTTATTCGGAGGTTGTACGGATTGACAAACGATGGAGCGTCATTACGACCAATTTCGGATATGTATAACTCATCATATCATGCTCTGGCAAAATGGCCAGTCATATTATTAGAACCTGTTTAAGTTGGGTTGGCAAAACATAACGACAAATACACATTTCCTCTTGTAAACAGAATTCGAGCAGTAAACTCAGTCGATCAAACAATGATTTCGCTGGACGTTAGCTCGTTGTTCACAAACGTTCCCCTCAAAGAAAAGACTGAATAACTGTGCAGAAGTTTACAAACTAATAATGTAGAGCTCGGTCTCCCTTTGGATGACCTTAACCAATTGCTTTATTTCTGCATGTACCAGTTCAAGTTCATTTCAATTTTGTCGATGAAATCTATCAGTAGAAGAATGACGTGGTCATAGGGTCTCCGTTACGAGAGCTTCACGCGGACTTATTCATGGTGTAACGTGAAAACACTCATTTACAGTCATCCATTGAAGACTTTGTGCCATACATACGGTACGTAGACGATGATTTTCTCTGACCAACGCAACGTCGAGCACAACGGAACTATTAGGCAGGTTCAGCAATGCGCATCCCACCATAACACACTTTAAAATAGAGTGTAACAAAGAAATGGCTGGTTCTAGACAGCGGTTTCAACCGTTAATCAGATGAGATAGTTCGGTACAGCGTTCGGTGCACAGAAAGGCAACTTGGAAAAATCAATGCATCCATTTCTAAAGCTTTGTGCTATTTAATGTAAAAAGAGAAACCTGGGTCGTTGGCCAGTGGACAGGGCAAGAAAAATCTGCAATAAGGACACGCTAGAAAAAGAGCTCCGTGTTATAAGATCGATATTTGCACGTAGCGCTATCCGGAACGCTTAGTCAACAAAATGATTCAGTACACGCAGAACACTTCGCAAGACACCGATATTAAGAAAAAGGTCATGTACATTTCTAAACAGTTCAAGGGAGATCCATCAGCAGAGGTCACACAAAGAAGAATATTCGTAGCAATCGATCAGACGTTCTGTGCATTCCAGCTTCGTGTGTTGTTCACGTCCAAGCCAATTGTGTGTTTGCAAACCGAAGGACAAGGTTTCCGACTCTGCGGTCTCATTCTATATATACTCATTGACTTAATCCTGAGGAACAACGCACATAGGGCGCACGTCAGACAATTGTCCTAACGGATTTGTGAACACCAACCTTGGTGGTCGAACACCAGAAAAATCAGGTCACTCACGAGTGCAGTGGTTTCACGTCTAGCTGAAACAAACCACATGGTGATTATGACCGAAGCTCTCAACCTCTTGTGTAAAGTTTGTGGGCGATTATCAGGACAGATTCTCTGTCCTATGCTAGCAGTGAGAACTCGTTTGAACAACCCCTTCTGTCTGTCCACAAATATTTGTGTAAGGGCTGAAGCTTCCCGGTCTCAGCCCACCCACACTGTATCACGATATATATTGAGATGTGTTGGCATAAATACGTATCACTGAAAATGAGTTTGCTCGCCCCTGTGTTATTTTGTTGAAAAAGACGATGCTCCCCAAAGCTTTCCGAGCAAAACGTTATTATGTACTTCACTGTCCGTAAATGTTAGTGTCTTCAAATAGGTCTCCCGACCTACAAGTCCATTGAGAGTTATATTTTATGGGTGTTACCAGTAAGTAAAATTCATTTTTCAATTGAGGTGACAGGGAAACGGCTTGCCTTTGATCGCGAATAACAGACCTAGATCCAATCGCTCCTAATAAAACCAATGATGTTTGAGATCAAGATTTTGAGGTCTGGTTCATGCGTCTGTTATCACGACCATTGTAATCGGCTTTCATCCCCTCTAAGTGAACTAGTTGACCCTCATTCGTCATCTGTTTATAACATCCAGTATCAGATTTTACTTACTGAGTTCAAGATGAAGTGATGTGCAGGACTTCAAGAACGGAGTATTTAGGAAAAGTATTCTAGGAAAGCACTTCTTGGGCCAAGCATTAGGGGTTTTCCACCATTTGAGCAACCGGGTCCTTCGTTTGTCTGAAGTGTCCATTTTACGCCGACTAAAATGAGTTCCTCGGGGCTGGGAGGAACCTTGTCTGACTTTTGCGGGCCGACCATTTTTTCATTTGGGCAAGGTTTATAATACAACGAGGAGGGTTTTTCACTTGCTTTGGGTTCGATACCAGGATTGAATGAAGACCGGAAGAAACTTGATTCAAGAGGATGATAACGTGTTGATGATTTCCCATGCCTGTGTATGACGTGATTACTCCACATAACCAACAAATGCATAAGATAGATGTAGAATAATCGATGATCTCCACGAGCTGTTTTATTTTGTCACCAAATTAGAGGAACAACTGAAGTGCTGGTAGTGGATGCATTCGGTTCCCATTCTAATCTATTTCTCAGTCTGATGAGCCACAGTCTACGGGTACACGTGCACACTATGTCCTGACGAATGTTGCCACACTTTATCAATGTATTTTCGTCTACATGCGTTTGACTACAGTTGACAATGCACAGTTATGACAAGCATTAGTCACTTATATCAGCTATACATCAACCGTAATAACGCAGAATAACATTGCTACTTTAAGGACTAGCTACATCTTTTGTTGTCCAGAGAAAAGTTGAGATCCAGTTGGCAGCGATGTTCGAGAATAGAATTGAAATGTTTCAGTGTATCTCTCCTTTTTCCGATGGAAGTGTTTGAAAGAAAAGAGAGAAAAGTAGGTCATTCCTACAGTAAGTAGTTTGAAATAAGCAGGATAAATCAAGATAAAATTTTAATTACTCCTAAAGTTTCTCACAATACGGATGGCCTGGACTCCAGAGTAGTTTGAGAGCTGATGAACTTTGATAATCACAGTTGCGTTTCCTCGACACTAGAACGCAGGCAGTTGATAAATCATCTGATGAGATCGATTGCCTAGGAGCACATGAGTTCGCCCCATAGGAAGTCCTCAACCAGAGCTGCTATTGGTTTTGATCACCAAAGGAAAGTGTTCGAAACAACAGTACTATTCACGTCATTATTTGTCCTAGAAACTACTCATCAATAAATAATGTAGTATTTGCAATTAAAGTGATTTGGTGATATTACCAGAATTTTCCGTTTGCAATTCAAGAACCTATTAACAACCGGAATAAATTTATGTAAATGTTCTTTCATGAATCTGGAGCTTGGAGCGTAAATTACATCCTGCTTGAACCTGCATATTTACCGATTCTTCTAAACAGAGATTTAAAATTCGTAGAATTACTCTACAAACTCTGTTATTGACTCAGAGCGCTACAGTTTATGAAAAGACGACCTCCATTATATGATCCTGTTCATTTTACATATTCATGATTGTAATCAGAATAAAATCATCTCGAAGATAAAAATATTGATTTAAAGGTTATTTTAAAGGGTGTTTTTGATAGATTTACTCTGTTCAGGATAAAAGACCGTGATGCATGGAGTGGGAAATCGCGATCCTCTTTACAATCCAACTTATTTGGGTTGACATACAATACTAGCCGATTGTGATGCACTAAAATATTTTCATTATGATCAAATGGAGTTTCATTATATTTATCACCTGTAATATTGCTTTAGGTATGGACAATAATTTATCTCTTGTCTACATCAGTCTACGTAATTTCGAGGCTGCATAATTGCCAGTTAAAAGTGCTTGACTTTGGATTCCAAGATTAAATGATCTTCACATGAAAACCGCAAACTGTATCAAATATGACAACGCAATGTATTCTAATAGGAATGACTCAAGAATTATCCCAAATTATTTCCATAAACTCTTGCCATCTCGGTTATTTGTTATGGGCACTATTTCATCTAATATACAATCCATTATAAGAACTGTATTGGATAACCAAATGAAATCCTTTCACAACCCCGAGGTATTGCATTAAATAAGCTTTCATAATAATAATCTATGTTTGAAATCTAACTCAGTGAATTGGAGAAATACCACTTCAATCAAAGTCAACCTTGAAATCAAAGACATTTTTTTGCACAGCTTTGGATGTTGGTATTGGTGTCACTATAATGAACACGCAGCGCTCGAAACCAAAAGTTCCCGTTATCTCAGTGAAGAAGACATAACAGAATTGCACGAGCACACAAGGTGGGATTTTCAATGTCAAATCTTGCGCAATGCTTTAACGTTAACAAAGCATCATTTACAGGATAGTTAATGGGAAAACAATAACCAAAACGGCTTGTGGAGGCCGTTAACCGGGGACATCGAAACAGGAGGACGACCCGATTCGTATTACTCTAAAAAACATTGCAGAAAATCACTTTATCCAGCCCTGACACCGTAACAGTGTTGTACATTGCAGGACTATGAACTAGATTGAACATTGTAAAATATCATTTGCGTAAAGCGCAGTGATGAATTTAGTCCGTTGTTCAACCTGTGGCTCATTCTCTCAATGCATTCTTTGTTCCCGTTTCCATTTCAGTGGATTTTATGTGCCTCAACTGCAATCCTGTGGATTATTATTTGCTTTTACATTTAGCAGTTCAAGAAAATGTTGGCTGAATCATTTCTCTTCAATTCTTCTTCTTGTTTGTCCTTGTTTCTGCAACTATATACAGATCGGTTAATATTTTTATTATGGGTATAACACTTTTTCCGCATAACCAATCTCAATCCAGCATTGAAGTAAATGATAAATTGATTTCAGTTGTTTTGCAACTTTTCAGTAGATTAAGTCCAGAAATATCCAGGCAGCCTATTATCTGTTGGAGGTGATCAATGTAACTGTGGTTTATATTGCTTGCATCTATCCAAATCTCTGTGGTTAAAATGTATTCATATTACCATCAGTGTTGAGAACCACATAAAACTCGTTGGATTCACTAAAAAATTGAGCGGGTACATTGAAGTTAAATCCTGTATCAGCACTATTTTCTGCTTTCAGTTTGTAAAACGGGCAAAATCCATGGCTACAGTACTACTTGACACCAACCTCTCTCTCTCTAAAATACCCGCTATATAAAATCACTGCATGCAAAGTACTATTGTAGGGGTTCAACATTTGATCGATTTGCGCTGAGAACGTTTACCGTTTTTCTATATTTTGACCCTTCTCCGTGTTTGGTCTATCCTGACTCCGTGAAATCCTGCATTGAGCAATTGTGCATCGTTAACAGTGGCTTACTTGCGTTCCTAATATACTGGTCCGAGACAAAAGGCGGGCGAACAATATCAGATACCGGGACACAATTTGAGTATGTTCTTTTTACTTTATATACGTTACCAGTAGCTTACTGTACGAAGGATCATAGACCCGCAGGTTCTCAAAGGATTTATTATCGCGAAATACTTTCGCACCTAACATTCGAAGAACCTCGAAAAGGGCATATTGTGGATCGTTACCTTACAAAACAATAAAGTTTGCAGAACTACTTTGTGGACGCTGTTTGAAAACATTTACCATTAGATAGGTTCTCTGTCCGAATTGATACCATATAGGGAGTTTTCATTCAGACGTTGAGGTGCAGCGAAGTTAACCTCCCTAATTCCATTGATCATATGGGATGTAACCAAGAAAATGCAGTCCTGTCTGGAAAATTAATGAAAAGACGCATTGAGACCAAACTAGCAAAAGAGATAAGGGCTTTAGTTAAATCAACCACGCCTACAAAAGAAACTATGAATAATGCACCATATGATAACCCCGTTCACAAATCATGATTGCTTCAGCAAATTCAGTTATCTAGAACAACCTACTTTCGACCGGATGGCGAAAAGATTTTCTGTGATTCTTGATGCAGATGTCTTTGGTTCCTGATTCACCACAAACAGAATAACCCTAACTCACGTTAAATCGTGTTCAACGATTTATCAGTATGTATAATTGGGCAATAAGCTTCATCAGAAAGCTGTGCAGCAAACATCAATCTGCGAGAGTTGGACTCCTGGTACTGTCCTTGGCTCATTTTCTGCCGTTTCCAATCGACTGTCAAGCGTTCTATCATTAGACTGGATAAGGTTGTTGGCTGAGATTTTTATTGGGGTTTACATTTTGATTGCTCATTATTCAATTCATGGGTATACAGACTAGGCTGTATTTAGTTTTACGGTTGCCGAAAAGTACCCAAACAACAGAAAAAGAAGTTAATTTGAAACGGAGTTGGTTATCGTTTTTCACCGACGTCGAAGTTGTTGTTGTTGTTGATGATGATGAGAAGCAGGGGATCAATTTTGTATGGATGAACTGAAACAAATAATTCCCGGTTCACGACAAAACGGAGAGATTTTATGCATATTCGTGCTATTTACAGTAAAAAAATAATGATCTATCCCGCAAAAGTACGGCATTCTGATTAGTGATTAGACTCGGGTTCATAATACAGTATGAACTAATCGCATACAACTTTTGAAATTATTGTGCCGTTGTTGTATTATTGTTTAAGATCACGCAGAATTCATTCAGCACAAACACTAGTGAATAGCATTTCACCTCGATTCACAATACCGTTGCCCAATACGTTTACTGACCTTTGAATAACCTCACTCTAAGTATCAGTATTCGACTTACTAATGTACACTAGTGACAGATGAACCAATAACCCTCAACACCACTTAGGAATCAGTAGAAATAGTTACAAAAGGTATCAGTATATCAATTCTCTCGAAAGATATTTCACCAAGAGATCACCGATGAAAGCGGAAGTTCAGTAGAATAAAAATAACTTTCTGAAAAGCCATAAAATCAACTTTGTATCAGAAAAATACTGAACATACGCAGTTAGAATAGGATATCTATTGCGGAGAAATCAGGAGAAGGGACGAGTGACATTTTTTTGTATTTGTTCGAGCACCTGAATTCGGGTCGCTACTCGGTGGATTCAATCCCAATGGAGTGGAAAAAGCACGAGTCCAATAAGAATCGTAGATGTTATACAGCCATTGTTATCATGCGATCAAATAAAAAAATAGCATAGTTTGTCTCCAGCTTATCCACTAGCTCCATGATACCCGGTTCATCCAGTTATTCATCGACAAACGCTGCACCAGTATACGTCACTCATTTCAACCAAGGATGTACCTCAGACTCTTCCACTGCCTATTCATTTCTCTCACCTGTCGTGAACTAGATTCTAATTATCAGAACGACGTAATCATCCCCGGGTAACGAAATTTTATACTTCTATCGTTTTATGGGTCCAAGAATGACATTTTAGAATGTCCTCCCATGTTCACCTGCCTCCAAATTACGAAATCTTTGATTTTAAATGCTAAATCAGCACAGTGGTTCTAGGCTGAATGTTATTTTCAAAATCCCATGTACAACATACCCGTAGATTGTTAACCTTGCGCACGTTATACACAATAGAGAAAATGGGAAATATGCCAATAGGAAGCTGTGTAAAAAGATGAAAAACAAATCATAAATTATTCGTAAAGTTCCACATAACTTTACACTCTTTTACCAAAAACCTGAGTATTACGAGATAACAGTATGGCTCTGTATACGAAATGTGATTAGTGGGTATGCGGAACGAGAGGAGTCATGAGATTTTTACAAGTAAACGTTTCTAGTTGTAACGAGTGGATGCTGTCAGATACAACTGTCGCTTGTCAAGTAGGAGACGAAGGGGCACGATGAGTCCAAAAACTGATACGTAGTCAAGAAATGCATAGTACACCGAGTTTTGTTTGTTATTCTGAGATTGGCGAGCAAAGTGAATTAATGAAGAGACAACATCTGGCATGAAAACCGATAAATGTCATTGGTAGTCGTGAGCAATACCTGAAGGCGTTGTGTCGCCGATTATTTCTTCAATTTTAACTCGATAGATATGAGAACAGTTGGCCTAAAAGATTTGCAAATTGTTACATGTGTTATCTGTGAGGTCGCGTATGACCGTTATTGGTTACCAGCACTCCAGAATTGCTTTTAGTTGCATTGAAAAGATAGATATGTTTAACAACGTAAGGGACAATCGTTTTGTACAAAGTTTCACAAATGTGAGACTAATTTTGTTCAGACTATTTACAGACGGTGCATTCGGAGAAGGCAAATGTTTAGAATTTGCCTCAACGAATCGGTTCGAAATATGTACACACGAGGGGTCAATTCGGAATGGTTCATCAAAATCCCATTGAAATGCAAGTAATAAAAGCACAGCGATTAAGACAAAACCTCTGCAGTTGAGTAAAACGTTGTAAGCTCCAAGATATATTGTTTATTTCTCACATCAATGACCGCCACGTGCATATAAATCGATTTAACTAACACCAAATAAATCAAGTAATTAGCATTTTCCCCCAAATTTCCCAACTCCGACTAATGTATGGCTATCATTTTGCATATATCTATTTAGTATGCATGGCAGAAACAGTCTTATCTGTGTCATGGTTAAGCCATTGGTTCATCGCAATCAAGAGAATTTACAGTGGGAGTGTTGCCATAATACCGGGGTTGTATCGGCAGTCTAATAATAAAACAATGGCTAATACTACTATTATTACTACTACTACTACTAATCTGTGAATCGTTTACCGATGAGGCCCACCGATCAAATTTCTTCGTTTTTATAACTTTTTCGATGAGATTGAAATAAGATCCGAGAAACCAGATGTTTTAAAAGGGCCAATAGATAGCGCACGAATGAGTTCTATCTCAGCAGTGTGCTAGGTAGAGGAGGATACACGTGGAAATAGTAGATAGGCTCGCAGAATAGCTCGGTCATTTTTATTCTAAAACTTAACCTCGATAAATGATATTTTTAAACCATTTTGTGGTATTTTTCTAGTCCATACAAGGTTGAACGGGAAAACTATGAAAGAAGCAAATAACTTTTACTCTTTGGACAGCTACGTTTATTGGAAAAATCCCACATAAATATTTCCGGTAAGGGTCCATAAAAATTCAATTGTCAATGGCCCAGCTACATATAAGCTACCTATCACTGTCGTGATCAAAATTTAGAACATAACGAAAAAATTCAGTCAGACTGCTGGTAAATGATCGGCCATGTTTCACGCAAGAGTGATCGATATCATCCAAGAGGTTTCAATCACATTGATAGCGGGAACACAAAAGCGGGGTGCACAAATGACAAGTTACCACAAGGACTGTAACAACCAGCTTTCTGAAAACATCTCGGATGGAGAAAACAAAACGACACAACTGCTCAGCAGTGCATACAACTTTTCTGACCATATAAGGACTAGAAACGCGATCAGACGGATCGACAAATCAAACGGTAAAACGTGAGCTACACGAACGTAGGTTATCACGTTGTGCGAACGGTAAATTTATATTAGGACTATCTAGCCTGAATTAGTTCATAGTATTTTTCAGAGGAACAGCGAAAAACGGACACCACACGCTGTGAAAAACAACCATTGAGAGATCGTTAACTCCGGAAGAATGCCAGGACAGTGAGTGCATCAAAGTTCCCCAAGGAGTTGAAAGCACACAAAGTAAAGAAAAGGTGCCTGGTGCATGTGAACAATCGAATGGGCTAATCCAAGCTTCAGACTATCAAAATATTGAGCCATTGGCCCAAGGTGATAATTGTGATCCGTGTAAATCACGACTGAATTATTAAAGTCGCGACCCGACGGATCGCTGTTCGAGTGGTGACGTGGACAGAAAAGAAACGGAAGCACTGCTGACGAGTCGGTAACAGGACGAAACAGCTCTCCAGTGCTCTTTCTTCTTTGGTTATCACAAACATTTCGATCACATTGAAATGCATAGAAAAAGTGGTCAATTGACGATCTCGCAAGTAGTATGTGACACCTAAAACCGAGAAACATGAAGATTGCCTGGTGCCTGTGTACAATCGAATGGTCTAATCCAAGATTCAGATTGTGAATTGGTTGAGCCATTGGCACAAGGTGATAACCGTGGTCCGTGTAGCTCACACGTGAATGTTTCAAGTCGCGACCCGACTGATCTCGGTTCAAGTGGTGACGTGGACAGAAAAGAAACGGAATCATTGCGGACGAGTCGGAAACAGGACGAGATAGCTGCCCAGTGCTCTTTGTTCGTTAGTTATCACAAATATTTCGAACGCATTGGCCTGCACAGAAACAGTGTTGAATTGACGATCTCGCAATCAGTGAGTGAAACCCACACCGAGTATCATGAAGAGCGACCGGTGCCTGTGAAAAATCGAATGGGCTAATCCAAGCTTCAGGCTGTGAGTTCATTGATCCACTGGCACAAGGTGATAACCGTGGTCCGTGTAGCTCACGTGTAATCGTTTCAAGTCGCGCCCAGACTCATCGCGGTTCGAGTGTTAACGTGGACAGAAAAGAAACGGAAGCACTGCTGAAGAGTCGGACACAGGACGAAACAGCTGTCCAGTGCTGTTTGATCGTTGGTTATCACAAACATTTCGATCGCATTGGCTTGCGTAAAAACAAGGGTGAATTGACGATCTCGCAAGCATTGAGTGAAACCCACACCGAGTATCCTGAAAAGCGCCCGGTGCCTTTGAAAAATGGAATGGTCTAATCCAAGCTTCAGGCTCTGAGATCATTGATCCACTGGCACAAGCTGATAACCTTGGTTCGTGTAGCTCAAAGGTGAATGTTTCAAGTCGCGACCCGACTGATGGCGGTTCGATTGATGACGTGGACAGAAAAGAAACGGAAGCACTGCTGACGAGTCGGACACAGGACGAAACAGCTGTCCAGTGCTGTTTGTTCTTTGGTTATCACAAACATTTCGATCGGATTGAGATGCATAGAAACAGTGGTGAATTGACGATCTGGCAAGCAGTATGTGAGACCCACACAGAGAACCACGAAGAGTGCCTGGTGCCTGTGAAAAATGGAATGGGCTAATCCAAGCTTCAGGCTATGAGTTCATTGATCCACCGGCACAAGGTGATACCCGTGGTCCGTGTAGCTCACGCGCAATGGTTTCAAGTCGCGACCCGACTGATGGCGGTTCGACTGGTGACGTGGACTGTAAAGAAACGGAAGCACTGCTGACGAGTCGGAAACAGGACGAAACAGCTGTCCAGTGCTGTCTTTTCGTTTGTTATCACAAACATTTCGATCGCATTGAAATGCATAGAAACAGTGGTGAATTGACGATCTCGGAAGCCGTCATTGAAACGCACACAGAGCAGTCTGACGAGTGCCTGATACCTGCTATCAATCGAATGGGCTTATTCAAGCTTCACATTGTGAAATCATTCAGCCATTGGCTCAAGGTGATAACCGTGGTCCGTGTTGCTCACGGGTAATTGTCTGAAGTCCTGACCCGACTGATCGCGGTTCGATTGGTGACGTGGACAGAAAAGAAACGGAAGCACTGCTGACGAGTCGGAAACTGGACGAATCAGGTGTCCAGTGCTCTGTGTTCTTTGGTTATCACACACATTTCCATCGCATTGGCCTGCATAGAAACAGTGGTGAATTGACGATCTCGCAAGCATTGAGTGAAACCCACCGCAAGATTCATGACGATTGCCTGGTGCCTGTGAACAATCCAGTGGTCTAATCCAAGTTTCAGACTGTGAAATGATTGAGCCATTGGCACAAGGTGGTAACCGTGGTCCGTGTAGCTCACGGGTAATGGTTTCAAGTCGCGACCCGACTGATCGCATTTCGAGTGGTGACGTGGACAAATAAAAAACGGAAGCTCTGCTGACGAGCCGGAGACAAGAGGAAAGAGCTGTCCAGTGCTGTTAGTTCGTTGGTTATCACAATCATTTCGATCCATTGAAATGCATAGAAACAGTGGTCAATTGACGATCTCGCAAGCATTGAGTGAAACCCACAGCGAGAACCATGGCGAGTGTTTGGTGGCTGTGAAGAATAGAATGGGCTAATCCAAGCTTCAGACTGTGAATTGATTGAGCCATTGG